>PYAF01003436.1:389798-425511 GCA_007407185.1 Glycine tomentella
GACTAATTTCACTTTTATGAGTGAATGTGTTGGTCCAATTTTTTTTTTTTGGTGAAAAACATATTCTCTTCTTAAATAAATTATTCTCATTTAGTTCAAATTTTTAAGTTTTAATAACATAAATCACTATTATTTTAAAACTGCTATTTTTTAATTATAAAATTTCAAACTATTATTTTATTTAAAAACTGTCAATTTTAAAATTTTAAAATTTTAAACTACCACAAAACTCTAGTAATATCCCATAAGAGATCTCTTATGTGATATTATAATAAACTACCATTATTTTAAACCTGACAAAGTTTTTGAATTTTAAAGTTTCAAATTATATTTAAAATATTCTAATTTGTTTTTATAATTTTAAAATTCTAAACTACACCTCTACTCTCTTTTTGCTTGAATAGAGAAATATTAAGAGCTGTCATCAATATTTAATTCAAAACACTGTATTAATAATGTGAAGTACATAATTATTTCTCCAGTACAAATATACATTGTCACAGAAGAATACTATAGTAATTTATAAACATGGAATAAATCTTGTGAAGCTACCTTCTTCGGCCTTTGTTCTAAGGGTATTGGACAATTAATTAGAGGTTAAAGAAGAGAAGAATTTTATACAGGTTGATAAAATTACATCAGATGTTGATAGATTTTTTCTATGGACATTGATTATAGAAGTATGTGAATTACAAATAAAACATATATAACTCACAAAAAATGGTTGATAAAAGATGTGAAATATAAGTATTTTAGATAATAATAAAAGATGTGGCATTTCCAATTTCCATTCAAATTTTGGTTTTGTAATTAAATTCCATGGCAAATAAAATAGAAATCTTGTAGCTCACGAAGTGAAGATCAGTAGTCCTAAATTTCTTTGCCAATAAGATGCTGTGATATCTTCTTCACTTATAAAGGCAAACCATGCCTTATAGCTAATTAATGTGGAATAAGATTAGTATAAAAGATATTACAAACAAAGTAGTACAATCATCAAAACAAACAAACTAACTAACTGAGAATAGTTAGTGAAAATTAAATAACTAATTGAAAAAATAAAACTAATCTATAACCAGTATGAATGAAAGCAAACTCACCAATCAAATTATGCTACTTTGGGAGCACATGTATAAATCCACCCAGAGCATCTAGCGGCCATCCAAAGAGGATATATATATATATATATATATATATATATATATATATATATATATATATATATATAGTCTTACTAGATTTTTAGAACATTATTTAAAAAGAATTTATATACAGTGTTTAGAACAAAAGTCTGAATGTTTAGAAAGCCAAGGAACAGTGAGCTTTATCTTTTCTTATTTCAATTTTATATTCCATCCATTATAATTGTTTTTTCTTAGAATATATATATATATATATATATATATATAATTGTTTAGAGGATATATATATAATTGTTTTTTCTTAAAATCTAGTAAGACTCATAAACCGATCATCTCATTAAGTTATTGAAATAGGATCCACATAAGAAAAAATACTTACCATTCGTTCGTTATTGAAAATCAAGAAGACACTGAAAAAAATAATAAAAAGATGCTCACCCATGATTTATGTGAAATAGAGAAAGCTTGTTTTTGTGCTAACCTGAACTAATAACTAGAATTCACTTGTCCTCATCATTGTTGTGAATGAATTTTCATGTTTGTTGGAAATATTTTCAGGGGAGAAATGAAAAGGTAAAATAAGAAGAAAAAATATTAGGAAAATTTAATTAAAAATTTTAAATTAATGAAAATAAAAAATAAAATGTATATCATGGTGTTATACAGTTATTGAGAGTAAATTAAGGAATAGGATGGCATAGTTGATTATAATAAATTGTTTTATAAATTTTAAATTTTCAAAATAAAGGAATGAGTGGATAACATGAATGCCATCACACTCCACTCTCCACCTCCAAGTTTATAATGGGTTATAACCATTATATTGTTTTTATATATTATTGGGAGAATAAGAAGAAAATAACTCTATATACTTGTTTATATTAAATTAAAAAAGTTATTATAGATAAACAATTACTTTATACATTTTAAATTTTAAACTCGGCTAAAAAGTGCATAATATAACCAAGATAATTTATAGGAAGAAAAACGATAATAAAATATTGAGATCAAGTACCTATCATACTTAATCCAACCACAAAAAAAATCATCAAACAAAAAAAAAACAAAAAAGAAAACATATACTTACACTGGACAAAAAATGCTTTCAAAAACAAATAATTAGACTTTAACATCAACAAAATAAAGTAATGTTTTTCTTGCTGCACAATTCCATCTCCAGAAGTTTCATCATCATCGTTTTCTTCCTGTAAAATTCTTTCCTCTTTTTGTTCTCATTTCCATTGAATTCTTCAACGATTTCTTTTTCTTTTTCCCCAATTTGCCAGAAAGTGAAATTAGATAAATTAGATTGGACTTTTATATATCCTTGGGTGAGTGAAAAATATATCACAAAAATTAAAACGAACAAGACTTATTGAAAAAAAAAGAAGGAAAAAGACAAATACATACCCATCAAATAATCATTTGATAGCATTAGACTTACATACTTATTAGTTGCAACCTTGTGTATCTACTTCTAGAAAAGGTGTCCAAAACAAAGACACAAAGGGATAAATTAATTAATGGGTTATTATATATTTATACATATATCCAAATAAAGTTGTCGATAAAAAAAGAAGAAGAAAGGAATCACATATTCACAACCTTATTGTTTTTGCAAGTTATTCTCTCTGCATCAAACAGAAAAATTAGAAAAGAATAACAATGAAGGGGCGAGTAACCTTTGTTTGAAGGAGTTGTGGGAGTGGATAAAAGTGGGAGCAATTTAAAAACAAAAAATGCGGTTAAAAAATGGAGAACAATGCGGTTAAAATAATTGGTATTTATTCTATGTATTATTATAGACTATTATTTTCTTTTCTTCATTCTCTTCGTATCTCATTTCATTTTCCATAGTATTTTTTTTTCCTCTCATTTTCTTACAGGCACCGACCCGAGTTGAATCAGTCGAGTCCAGCTCCGAACCCGTTCACGTGTTCATACCCCGAATGGACATTGAATCTGTAAGTGCTCGATTCCCTTTCGATTCATGTCACAATCGCTGTACTTGAAGCTCTCAATAGTTCTGAGCGACGATTGGGTTTTTTCTCTCCCCTTGGATTTTGATTTTTTTTTCCTTTCTTTTTTGTGTTTTTGGGTTTGAATTTTCAGGGTTTTGAAGTTTCTGCGCGTGGCTCTGTTGTTGGGTATTGATTTTGGAGACGGGGGAGTATAAATAGGGTTAGGGTTTTCTTGAAAGCATTGGTGGATTGTTGTTAGGGTTTGGTTATTCGAGACGGCGACGATTGGCGTGGGTTAGAGGATAATGTGTATACTATGTGTGATTCAGAAGTGGTCTCGCCGGGTTGCTACAATGCTGCCTTGGTTGGTTATTCCGTTAATTGGTCTCTGGGCGCTCTCTCAGCTTCTGCCGCCAGCTTTTCGCTTCGAGATTACTTCGCCTCGTCTTGCTTGTGTCTTTGTGTTGCTGATTACTCTCTTTTGGTATGAGATTTTGATGCCTTGGCTGTCGGCTTGGCGGGTTAGGAGGAATGCTAGGATTAGGGAGAGGAAGAGGTTTGAGGCCATAGAAATGCAGAAGTTGAGGAAGACAGCAACAAGGCGGTGTCGCAATTGTTTGAACCCGTATAGGGATCAGAATCCTGGTGGGGGTCGGTTTATGTGTTCGTACTGTGGCCATGTTTCGAAGAGGCCCGTTTTAGACTTGCCTGTGCCGCCGGGGTTTGGGATTTCAAATTCTGGTATAGTTAAGGACTTGGTTGGGAAAAGTGGCAAGATATTGAATAGCAAGGTTTGGTCTGAAAATGGGTGGATGTGCAGTCAGGAATGGTTGGAGAATGGCAGTTGGGTTGGTGGGTCTATTCTAGGTAATCCCAGCAACTGGAGGATAAATGGGAGTGCTGGTCCTTTTGGAGGTGATGAACATTGTTTGACGGAGAGGTCGTATTCTGGTTTATTAGTTTTTGTTTGCAGGCTTTTGACAACTTTTTACGTGAGCATTAGATGGCTCTGGAGAAAGACTTTTAAGCTTAGTTCAAGGGAAGACTGTTCGTCTGATGCTGAACATAGGGAACTCTTAGCAAAACGGGGAGAGAGTGGGGCAAACCTCAATGAAAGTAGAGGGGAAAGAGCACGCAGGAAAGCTGAGGAGAAAAGACAGGCTAGGCTAGAAAAAGAACTTTTAGAGGAGGAAGAGAGAAAACAGAGGGAGGAGGTTTCAAGGCTAGTGAGGGAGCGTAGGAGACTGAGAGATGAGAAAATGGAAGCTGAAAAAGAACGCAGCAAATCATCATATCCTAGTAAAGAGAAAGACAGTAGGAAGGAAACTGAAAGGAAGCGCCAGGAAAAAAGAAAAGAGAAAGATAAGGGTTCTAGTAAGAGCAACTCTGATGTAGAAGAACTGGATAGAAGAGCCAGCAAGGAAAGTGAACAGAAGTGTGACTTTGACAAAAAGAGTGAAACTGACCGTAGAGAGCACCAGAAATCTGGGTTTGAAAGTGGCAAGGGACTGGGACATAATACAGACAATACACATAGTAGAAATGTTGCTGCAAACAGTTACAACCGTGGAAGTACTGGAACAAGGTACCTTGATTGTATGCGTGGTACAATTTTGTCTTCTTCTAAAGCCCTTGGTTTTGGAAAGGGTGATAATGATCCTGGCACCGTGGTTAAAGAAAACAAATTTAATGGCTCTGTCGATCATATTCATTCAACTGCTATCAGGAAAGATATATGTCCTCCTGATCGTTCAACTGCTAAATCCAATTTGAATGGAGATGATAAGAATATAAATCACTCTGTAAGTTATTGTGCTCTGTATCCCTTTATCTTTGCCATTTTATTGTTACTGTTTTAGATGGCTTTTAAGAATAATTTTAAAACTCAAATGGATTTTACAGGCTTGCATTACATCTGTGTCTCCCTTTTCACTACTTCCTGATTTTAATGCACATTCTGGACATTTTCAGTCTTTTGTGATTTATGAAAAGTATATGATGCTCAACAGCTCAAGTTGGTATTAGTCGCTTGTGATATATGATAATCTTAGGCAGCATTTAACATATTTTTGTGAAGTAAACAATATCATGATGATTGTTCTCTGCAGGTTCCCCCAGAACCACAGCCATGGAGTCCATGGACTGCACCTAAAAAGTCATGGCAGCAATTATTTACTCGTTCCTCAACTGTTGCTCAATCCTCAAATTCGAATGTAATATGTAGACCAAATTCCAAAATTCAAGCTGAAGCCACAAGCCCACCGTTAGCTGGCCAGTTACCAATTACACAGTCATTTAATAATCCAATTCAATTTGGTCTTCCATCACCTTTTAATATTTCCAGCTATCCAATTGGATCAACCGGTAGCCGTCAAGGTTTTTCTCCTGCAATTGAACCCTTATACTCTCCAGTTGAAAATATTTCACATGACTTTAGACATGAAGAACAAGAGCTTTTTGAAGACCCCTGTTATATCCCTGATCCGGTATCCTTGCTTGGTCCTGTTTCTGAGTCACTTGATAATTTTCAATTGGACTTGGGAAGTGGCTTTGTGTCAGACACAAAGATGGCAAAGCCTCACTCTTTAAAAAACACATATACTGGTTCTGACGTCAATAAACCATCTCCAATTGAGTCCCCATTGTCCCGAGAAAAGAATAGCTGTTCAAATCGGTTTCCAAGTATCTCCCAGGCCCAGCATATGCATTCATTTCCTTTGGATAATGCAGCTGCAAATGAGAAGGGAACATGGCAGATGTGGAATACTTTGCCCCTTGGTCAGGAAGGTTTAGGTTTGGTTGGTGACCCAGCAAACTGGTTTTTATCCTCTCAAAGGGACGTGCCAAACAAGGATGATTTTGTGCTTCCATCATCTAAGACTATGGATTCTCTTTTTAACAAAGATGATAACATAATTTCCAGTAACCATTCTTCACAACATGGTTTTCTTCCTAATGATCAGATTGGTGGGACCTTCAGCCCAGTTACTGTTTCAAATGGTTATGATCCTTGGTTACAGAGTGCTTTATTTCCACCGTTGTCAGGTGGACTTAAAGCTCAGGAGAGTGCTACTCAGAATGAAATAATATATGGGAGTCAAAGTGGGTCTGTTAGCAACCATGTGCTCGAGTGTTCTCCGGCTAACAGTTGGTCCAAGTGAGTAAATTAATGTTTGGATTAAATTTTGCCTATTATTGCATGGTGAATTTCCTTTCTGTTATGGATCTGCATTGTTGTCAGAACATTTTAAATTGATGAACTTCTGTAACCAAAAGATGAAGGAAACCTCATTTTTGTTTTTCCTGAATGAATTTTGCAGCTTGAAATATTGATTGATTGATCATGTGCTTCTTATTGGGGAAATAATTTTGTTTAAGTGATAAAAAATCATTAATGATGTATTTATAGCACATGATGGAACTATTGATATGAATTCACTTGGTTCTCTCTCCAAGCAATGACTTGTAATATTTGATTATTTTATATGTAATATTTGTATATTATACCTGACATGTTTAAAATACATCCCATTGTACATGTATATGTTTTGTATTTATGTGCTATTTTTTTAATGTCATTGTGGTCTGTAGGCTGTTTCTGAAGGATAGGTTAGTAAGAGGCTGAAATGCCGAACTTAGTGGTTCAAAATATAATTTTAGGAGTCTGAAGTCTCAATAATAGAGCAGTATATATTTGTCCTAGGGCATTTCTGAACAGACTGGTCGAGGCTGTGTTTGGTTTAGAGGATGGAAATAGAAGAGGAATTTTTGAATTAAAGTAGAGTGTAAAAGGTCTGTGGGACCCACAAAATTTCTCTCCTCCCTCCCTAAACCAAACACAGCCATATTGTAATCTTTCCGTAGAGAAAGAAGGCAAAGTTAGTTATCAATCAATACTCAAATACAAACAGGAAGAGTATGAAACATACACGCACACATATGTTGATAATAGCTTCTGCTGACTTATTACAGTATATAGTATATGCTCTGATAAAGTGGGGGAACAAAATATACTGAGAGAGAAATAAGATATAGGCTAATAGGCATAACATAACTAGGATGTGATGAATGAAGCTGATTGGCTAGCTACATAGACTACAAAACTGTGTGTGTCATCACCAAGACACCAACCTGTGTTTCCTCAGGGGGAAAAAAAAATCATGAATAGCAAATTGAACAGGGATCAGAGTTGAAGTAACATGAAATAGATGCTTTCTATGTGGGCTTATATGATTGCAGCTTATATTAAGATTGCCCAAATTTTGGATTTTGTGTTATCCATGGACCACATATGTTGATACATATGAAGGGTACGTTTACCTGTTTGATTGAATTAGAAACCTTTAATATAGGATATCTATGGATGCATGAAAGAAGTTATTGGATCCAACTTTAAATATACTTTTTATACTAATGGATTTAGTTGCAAGTTAGAAGAAGTCAAATGATTTTGTGGATGTATCTGTATGATCATATGCTGATATTCATGTAATGAAATGAATCAGTATGTATTCCAACATTCAGTTCCGGATATCTTTTGTTGTTTTTTACCGAATGCAATGTAATGGTTAAGTCAATGTGTGTTGTGAAGTCTTCTGGCTTGATGTCTGTGCTGACGTTGTCTTGGGTGTATTCTTTCCTTGATTCTGTAACTCGTGGTCTTCCTTCTGTAATATACATAATTAGTGGTAATATTAACGGCTTAAACTGTTGCTTTGACCTTGCTCTTTTGTTTATAATATTTTTTTCTTCTAAATAAAAAATTATATTTTTACTGGTAGTTTAACAGCTTGAAATCTGTTACTTTGCAGAAATGAATGGCCTGTAAAAGGTACTTTAGAAGGCTTAGGGAAGTCTTCTGTTGCAAGTCCCCATAATGGCAGTCTACATCCAACCTCAGATGTACAGTCATTTTGGTCATTTGATTAAAAAAGAGGGTATGAGACAAAGTTGATAGATAAACACCATTGTTATCTTGAGGCACAAATAGTCTCCTATGGGGGAAGAGTTTAGAATACTGAACCCATTGTATCTTCTTCCTTTCTTCGTTTGTGAAGATTGAAGTTCACTTAAAATGTTAGTGTCGATAGGAGTACGCGTTAATGCGTGCTTTTCTTGAGGCAGATAACAAGAGGTGTCACCCCTTTGATGTCAATTTGTCCTTTGGAGAATGGAGGTTCATATTCACCCTGTGTCATGATCTTAAAATATCTTCATGAAAAATTAAACTTATACTAACGTGATCCGCTGCTGATGAAGAAATATAGTCGGGTTTCTTTATGTCTCATTTAAGGTTCGAGCATCATCTTTGATAGCGATGTGCACAAACTTGGGTGTGATCTGACCCAGATTTTACAATAATAGGATCGGGTTCTTTCTATTAATAATGCGTTAACGAGTCAATGGGAAATGGGTTTTAGAGTCCTTTGCACTTTGCAGTTTATACATTCTATAATTAAACTTAAAATGGCGCAGATGCAAATGTTGGTTGAATTGGTCATGAATTACTAGCGCTGGAGAAGTGATAACGTTTTCGCAAGAGCAGAACACTTCTTGTACGACAAACCTTAATAACTTCTTTCAAAATTTATGTTGGTGACTATTTGAACAATAATAACAAATATTATTCCTAAATAATTAGAGAGCATTTTAATTTCTAAAATAATAATTATTTATTTATTCAACATTATAAATAATTGACATTTTAACTTTTTCTTTCCATTAATGGAAAGATTAAACGGTCTCACATTTATTATTTTAAAGGATTGTTTTGATTTTTTTTTTTGTAATTAAATTGGGTTAAACAATTATTTTAAGGGGCTGAATTAAAATTTTTCTCTATTTATGTTATGGTTAATGTTAAAAATAACCATTTGCATCATAGTTGTAAAATCTGTTTTGGTCATTGACCGGTCAAGATAGTGGATTAGTGATCTAATCAGGGAATCAATAATTTACCCGGTTTGACCTGATATATACGAAAACTTTAAAATTGTATATGTATTAGTTATATATAAATATATAACTAATATTATTTGAGTAAGAAAAGTTCATCCATATTTCAAAATCCAAAATAACAATTGATAATAATCCAAAATATAATTCTTTTTAAAAAAATTGTAAAACCGGTCGGGATATACAAGTCAAATTGGAATCTGCTAACCTAATCGGCTGAATTTGATCGGATTATCCTGTATCAACTACATAATTGATCCAATAATGGAACTGGTCCGGATAGATCACCGAGTCTTGATCCAATTAGTTTAATCGATCGGATCGGATTTCACAATACTGATTTGCATAGAAATTTAGTGATTAATATTTTATTCTTTAAACTACATCTTATACTTTAAATAAGAAAAGTGATTTTCCTTTTTGAATTTGCTTCCATCCAAATCAAATAACTCCTGCAAAATGCAAATAGGTTCGAACAGGTTGCATTTTCAAAGTTGTATAACTAACAAATAATGACCAAACGTTAGAAAAAAGTTAAGAAACAATTATTTGTTTAACAAAGCAAACTTATTTCATTTCATTCATTAGGGGAACCACGGTACAATTAGGAATTCGCTCAAATTCATGGATTCTAGCATACAACCTAGAAGTCTTTGCTAAAGAGTGGACTACTTGCCTCCTTATAAACTCACCTTTGAATTTGGAAATAAGAAAATTAAATTCAGGGCTGTCTTTTTCATTTGAGTGCATAGAGTCTACCACATATTTGCAATCCACTTCAAAGTTTGTGACTCAAACGTATATGTTGAAGCCATTGGAGCGCGTGAAGTAAACCTTCAGCTTTGAGTTCCCTAGGATTCGAGATTCCAGTTGAATACCTTGTGATGGTTGCGATAAATCTCCCATGATGGTCCCGGATACAAGCTCCCATTCCATGACAGTTTTGCTGCTGAAAGAAAGCCGCGTGGATGTTGCATTTGAGAGTGCCACTCGCTGGATATGTTGCAGTTGTGGATTCATGGTTATAGTGTTGGTTCTTCAAAGGCCGCGCATGAGTCCAGTCATTGAGATATTGCATGGTCAAGGAGAAAGATATTCAATCCCTTCCCAAAGCTTATCGTTCTTGCACCTTCAAATGCTCCATAGAATCATAGCAAAAACACGTTTTCTTTTTTTTTAATCTCCATTAATTTTGAATTACCATGCAAAACAACTCTAAGCAAGCTCCAAATATCAAATGATATAAGTTGTATTATGGCTTCTTGCGTGCGATACCCCTAACGGGTATGCACTGTTGCATGTTCTTGTCGATATGGGATTCATAGGGGTTAAAAGAAATCATTTTTTGTTTATGAAAAGAAAAAATTAATCTCTTGGATAACCATTGATTATAATAGATATACATCTAACGGTTTAAATTGTGTCCGCACCCAGCATACCTCCCAAAATATAAACTCTCCCACCCTGCGTACCTAGCCGGAGTCTAAGTTGTATAAATTCTATATGGAAAATAATAAACTAGAAGAGGAAAAGCCTAAATAATTGAAAGTTAATTGCATTTGTTTAATCTTTGTTTTAAAATTTATTATATCATATATTTTTCCTAATTTAATTGAGCCAGTATTACACTGATCTAACCGAGTCAAAATTAAACAAGTCCAAGCATTATTACAACTGAGGAAACATTAATTGGCTTGTGTTAGGCTGCCTTAAATGCTTTGAACTACTGCTAAATTTACGGTAAAAGAAAAGGGTAAGTAAATATTAAAATTAATTGATACTCATGAGGAGGTACTTATGCCCCATCGTAATCGCTTCAACTCATCACAAGGACTAGATTACGACCCGGTTCGGTTCACCGTCACCGGCCCAATCTTTCACGCACCTGGTTCACTTACATTGTCTATTCCGATTTTATTTATTTATTTTTATAACACATTATTATTATTATTTTATTCTCCTTCTTCATTCTCTTCATATCTCATTTCGTTTCCCTTACTATTCTTTTTTCTCTCATTTTCTTACAGGCACGACCCGAGTTGAATCAGTCGAGTCCAGCTCCTAACCCGTTCACGTGTTCCTTTCCCGAATGGACATTGAATCTGTAAGTGCTCGATTCCCTTTCGATTCATGTCACAATCGCTGTACTTGAAGCTTTCCATAGATCTGAGCGACGATTGTTTTTTTTTTTTTTTTCTCCCCTTGGATTTTGATTTTTTTCCCCTTTTTTTTTTTTGCGTTTTTGGGTTTGAACTTTTAGGGTTTTGAAGTTTCTGCGCGTGGCTCTGTTGTTGGGTATTGATTTTGGAGACGGGGGAGTATAAATAGGGTTAGTGTTTTCTTGAAAGCATTGGTGGATTGTTGTTAGGGTTTGGTTATTCGAGACGGCGACGATTGGCGTGGGTTAGAGGATAATGTGTATACTATGTGTGATTCAGAAGTGGTCTCGCCGGGTTGCTACAATGCTGCCTTGGTTGGTTATTCCGTTAATTGGTCTCTGGGCGCTCTCTCAGCTTCTGCCGCCAGCTTTTCGCTTCGAGATTACTTCGCCTCGTCTTGCTTGTGTCTTTGTGTTGCTGATTACTCTCTTTTGGTATGAGATTTTGATGCCTTGGCTGTCGGCTTGGCGGGTTAGGAGGAATGCCCGGATCAGGGAGAGGAAGAGGTTTGAGGCCATAGAAATGCAGAAGTTGAGGAAGACAGCAACAAGGCGGTGTCGCAATTGTTTGAACCCGTATAGGGATCAGAATCCTGGTGGGGGTCGGTTTATGTGTTCGTACTGTGGCCATGTTTCGAAGAGGCCCGTTTTAGACTTGCCTGTGCCGCCGGGGTTTGGGATTTCAAATTCTGGTATAGTTAAGGACTTGGTTGGGAAAAGTGGCAAGATATTGAATAGCAAGGTTTGGTCTGAAAATGGGTGGATGTGCAGTCAGGAATGGTTGGAGAATGGCAGTTGGGTTGGTGGGTCTATTCTAGGTAATCCCAGCAACTGGAGGACAAATGGGAGTGCTGGTCCTTTTGGAGGTGATGAACATTGTTTGACAGAGAGGTCGTATTCTGGTTTATTAGTTTTTGTTTGCAGGCTTTTGACAACTTTTTTCGTGAGCATTAGATGGCTCTGGAGAAAGACTTTTAAGCTTAGTTCAAGGGAAGACTGTTCGTCTGATGCTGAACATAGGGAACTCTTAGCAAAACGGGGAGAGAGTGGGGCAAACCTCAATGAAAGTAGAGGGGAAAGAGCACGCAGGAAAGCTGAGGAGAAAAGACAGGCTAGGCTAGAAAAAGAACTTTTAGAGGAGGAAGAGAGAAAACAGAGGGAGGAGGTTTCAAGGCTAGTGGAGGAGCGTAGGAGGCTGAGAGATGAGAAAATGGAAGCTGAAAAAGAACGCAGCAAATCATCATTTCCTAGTAAGGAGAAAGACAGTAGGAAGGAAGCTGAAAGGAAGCGCCAGGAAAAAAGAAAAGAGAAAGATAAGGGTTCTAGTAAGAGCAACTCTGATGTAGAAGAACTGGATAGAAGAGCCAGCAAGGAAAGTGAACGGAAGCGTGACTTCGACAAAAAGAGTGAAACTGACCGTAGAGAGCACCAGAAATCTGGGTTTGAAAGTGGCAAGGGACATAATACAGACAATACACATAGTAAAAGTGTTGCTGCAAACAGTTACAACCGTGGAAGTTCTGGAACAAGGTACCTTGATCGTATGCGTGGTACAATTTTGTCTTCTTCTAAAGCTCTTGGTTTTGGAAAGGATGCTAATGCTCCTAGCACTCTGGTGAAAGAAAACAAATTTAATGGCTCTGTCGATCTTATTCATTCAACTGCTACCAGGAAAGATATATGCCCTCCTGATCGTTCAACTGCTAAATCCAATTTGAATGGAGGCGATAGGAATATAAATCACTCTGTAAGTTATTGTGCTGTGTATCCCTTTATCTTTGCCATTTTATTATTATTATTTTAGCTGGCTAGGTTGAAGTGTGATTGATATAGCATATAGGAATACTACGTACTTTTAAGAATAATTTTAAAACACAAGTGGATTTTACAAGCTTGCATTATATCCGTGTCTCTCTTGTCACTACTTCCTGGTTTTAATGCATATTCTGGTCTTTTTCAGTCTTTTTAGATTTATGAAAAGTATATGATGCCCAACAGATCAAGTTGGTATTAGTTGCTTGTTATCTATGATAATATTAGGCAGCATTTAACATTTTTTTGTGAGTAAACAATATCATGATGACTGTTCTCTGCAGGTTCCCCCCGAACCACAGCCATGGAGCCCATGGACTGCACCTAAAAAGTCATGGCAACAATTATTTACTCGTTCCTCAACTGTAGCTCAATCTTCAAGTTCAAATGTAATATGTAGACCAAATTCCAAAATTCAAGCTGAAGCCAAAAGCCCACAGTTATCTGGCCAGTCACCAATTATGCAGTCATTTAATAATCCAATTCAATTTGGTCTTCCATCACCTTTTAATATTTCCAGCATTGGATCAACTGGTAGCAGTCAAGGTTTTTCTCCTGCAATTGAATCCTTATACTCTCCCGTTGAAAATATTTCACATGACTTTAGACATGAAGATCAAGAGCTTTTTGAAGACCCCTGTTATATACCTGATCCGGCATCGTTGCTTGGTCCTGTTTCTGAGTCACTTGATAACTTTCAATTGGACTTGGGAAGTGGCTTTGTGACTGACACAAAGATGGCAAAGCCTCACTCTTTAAAAGACACATCTGCTGGTTCTGACGTCAATAAACCATCTCCAATTGAGTCCCCATTGTCCCGAGAAAAGAATAGCTGTTCTAATCGGTTTCCAAGTATCTCCCAGGCCCAGGATATGCACCCATTTCCTTTGGATGATGCAGCTGCAAATGACAAGGGAACATGGCAGATGTGGAATACTTTGCCACTTGGTCAGGAAGGTTTAGGTTTGGTTGGTGGCCCAGCAAGCTGTTTTTTATCCTCTCAAAGGAACGTGCCAAACAAGGATGATTTTGTGCTTCCATCATCTAAGACTATGGATTCTCTTTTTAACAAAGATGATAACATAATTTCCAGTAACCATTCTTCACAACATGTTTTTCATCCTAATGGTCAGAGTTGTGGGACCTTCAGCCCAGTTACTGGTTCAAATTGTTATGATCCTTGGTTACAGAGTGCTTTATTTCCACCATTGTCAGGTGGACTTAAAGCTCAGGAGAATGCTACTCAGAATGAAATGATATATGTGAGTCGAAGTGGGTCTGCTAGCAACCATGTGCTCGAGTGTTCTCCGGCTAACAGTTGGTCCAAGTGAGTAAATTACTGTTTGGCTTAAATTTTACCTTTTATTGCATTGCATGGCTGATTTCCCTTCTGTTATGGACCTGCATTGTTGTCAGAACACTTTAAATCGATGAACTTCTGTAACCAAAAGATGAAGGAAACCTCCTCATTTTGTTTTTCCTGAATGAATTTTGCTGCTTGAAATATTGATTGATTTGATCATGTGCTTCTTATTTCGGGAATAATTTTGTTTCACTGATAAAAAATCATGTATTTAACTATTTATAGCACATGATGGAACTATGATATGGATGCACTTGGTTTTCTCTCCAAGCAATGACTTGTAGTATTTGATTATTTTATATGTAATATATTTTATATGACATGCTTAAAATACATCCCATTGTATATGTATATGTTTTGTATTTATGTGCTTTTTTTTAATGTCATTGTGGTCTGTAGGCTGTTTCTGAAGTATAGGTTAGTAAGAGGCTGAAATGCCAAACTTAGTGGTTCAAAATATAATTTTAGGAGTCTGAAGTGTCACTAATTTAGAGCAGTGCATATTGTCCTAGGGCATTTCTGAACAGACTGGTTTAATCTTTCCTTACAGAAAGAAGGACAAGTTTGTTATCAATCAATACTCAAATACGACCAGGAGAAGTATGAAACATACACACACACACATGTTGATAATAGTTTCTGCTGACTTATTACAGTATATAGTATATACTCTGATAAAGTGGGGGAACAAAATATACAATGAGGGATATAAGATATAGGCTAACATAACTAGGTTGTGATGAATGAAGCTGATTAGCTAGCTACATAGACTGTCAAACTGTGTGTCATCACCAAGACCCCAACCTGTGTTTCTTCAGGGGAAAAAAAATCATGAATAGCAAATTTCACATGGATCAGAGTTGAAGTAACATGAAATATATGCTTTCTGTGTGGGGGGCTTATATGATTGCAGCTTATATTAAGATTGCCCTAATTTTTGATTTTGTGTTATCCATGGACCACATATGTTGAAATAGAACCCTGTAATATAGGACATCTATGGATGCATAAAAGAATTTACTGCATCCAACTTTAAATATACTTTTTATACTATTTTATTTAGTAAGAATGGATTTAGTTGCAAGTTAGAAGTCAAATGATTTTGTGGATGCATCTATATGATCATATGTTGATATTCATGTAATGAAATGAATCAGTATGTATTCCAACATTCAGTTCCTTACTTTTCAGTTCCAGATATGTTTTGTTGTTTTTTACCGAATGCAATGTAATGGTTAAGTCAATATGTGTTGTGAAGTCTTCTGGCTCAATGTGTGTTCTTTCCTTGATTCTTTAACTCGTGGTCTTCCTTCTGTAATATACATAATTAGTGGTAATATTAACGGCTTAAACTGCTGCTTTGACCTTGCTCTTTTGTTTATAATATTTTTTTCTTCTAAATATAAAATTCTATTTTTACTGGTAGTTTAACAGCTTGAAATCTGTTACTTTGCAGAAATGAATGGCCTGTAAAAGGTACTGTGGAAGGCTTAGGGAAGTCATCTGTTGCGAGGCCCCATAATGGCAGTCAACATCCAACCTCAGATGTACAGTCATTTTGGTCATCTGATTAAAAAGAGGGTATGAGACAAAGTTGATAGATAAACACCATTGTTCTCTTGAGGCAAATAGTTTCCTATGGGGGAAGAGTTTAGAATACTGAACCCATTGTATCTTCTTCTTTTCTTCTTTTGTGAAGGAGATTGATGTTCACTTAATGTTAGTGTCGATAGAAGTACGCGTTAATGCGTGCTTTTCTTGAGGCAGATAACAAGAGGTGTCACCCCTTTGATGTCAATTTGTCCTTTGGAGAATGGAGATTCATATTCACCCTGTGGCATGATCTTCAAATATCTTAATGAAAAATTAAACTTATACTAACGTGATCCGCTGCTGATGAAGAAATATAGTCGGGTTTCTTTATGTCTCATTATTTAAGATTCGAGAGCATCATATTTGATGGCGATTTGCACAAACTTGGGAGTGATCTGTCCCAGTTTTTAGAATAATAGAATCCTGTGTTCTTTTTGTTAACAATGCGTTAACGAATCAATGGGAAATGAGTTTTAGAATCCTTTGTATTTAGCAGTTTGAACAAAAATATTATTTTAAAAGAAAAGAGAGCATTTTAATTTCTTAAAAAATAAATAATTATTTCTTTATTCAACAATATAAATAATAGACATTTTGACTTTTTCTTCCAATTAATGGAATGATTAAACGGCCTCACATTTATTATATTAAAGCATTGTTTTAATTTTTTATTTAATTAAATTGGGCTAAACAATTATTTCAAGGGACCGAATTAAATATTTTCTCTAATTTATTTTATGGTTAATGTTAAAATTAACCATTTGCATAGTAATTTAGTGATTAATATTTTATTCTTTAAACTGCTTCTTATACTTTAGATAAGAGTTTGCTTTCATCCAAATCAAATAACTCCTGCAAAATGCTAATAGGTCGAACAGGTTGCATAACTAACAAATAATGACCAAACGTTGAAAAAAAAACAATATTCCGACCTGCCGGATTCGAACCAGCGACCTAAGGATATCTATTTGGTATGATACCAACTACAGTCCTCCGCTCTACCAACTGAGCTAAGGTCGGAATTATGTCTATACGAAATATACCTTTTTTACTTTACATTGCCACTAATGGATTACTTATAAATCTACGATGTTTTTTTTACTCCCTCTTGATCTATGTATCAATGTTGTTGAAACTTTACTATTAATGTTAAGCTTTACGACAAGTTTCTAATACTCAACTATATATATATATATATTGTTTTTTTATTATAATTTTACACCTTAAATAGAAGTAAATATTGAATAATCTATAATGTTTCACAAACCAGAAAGAAACATTTATTTATTTATTTCGAATGTTATAACCTTATTCAGGAACAAGAACAACATAATTATCAATCTAATAAACAATTCCTTTTCCATATTGCATCAAAAGTTATAAAAATTGTACTGAGAGAAATATTGACAATAGCAAGGCACAACCTTCATTTGCTCTAAAGAATAGCGATGTCCCTAACCAAGTCTTTTCCCCCCATTAATTTTGCATTATCATGCAAAACAACTCTAAGCAAGCTCCAAATATCAAACGACATAAGTTGTATAAATTCTATATGAAAAGTAATAAACTAACATTGAAAGAGGAGAAGCCTAAATAATTGAAAATTAATTGCATTTGCTTACTTTTTATTTTTTAAAATGTATGATTTTATATTTTTCCTGAATTATATGAGCCACTATTTCACCGATCTAACCAAGCCAAAATTAAACAAATCCAAACATTATTGCTCCATATTAAATTCATATTACAACTGAGGAAACATTAATTGGTTTCTGTTAAGCTGCCTCCATGCTTGAGCTACTGCTAAATGTATGGTAAAAGAAAAGGGTAAGTAAATACTAAAATTAATTAATACTCGTGAGATTTTTCATTGATTGCTTGATCTTTTAAATACAAATATACTTAAAATCAATGGATAATAGTTATCCATCGGTCAACGTACGTCTCATTCATTTAAGAGAAACAAAACAAAAACTATAATTTATAATATAAAAATCTAATCCCATTCAATATAGTCTTTTAACCGCTTTAGTTTAAAGACATGTTTGGATCTACTTAGGTCATCCTAACAGTAAAAGTTTGTCCCTTAACTGCTATTGTACTATAGTACTTAGTACAAAAAGGACCAAGATCTTAATTGGTCTTCCAACAATTGGTCCTGATTTCGCCACTAGAGCCAGTAAGTGGGCTAATGTTTCCCATTTTAACCATTGCATTGGCAAAGTCAGTGTTGAAGCTTGAAGGGTCGCTGGCATAACCATTTACTTGAGAGTCTGTGGATCCTCCATTGAAAAGCACTTGATCTGTGTGCAAGAGACCCTTTTGGCTCTGCAAATCCTTGAAGTAAGCATTGTCAAAGGAGTTTTGGCTGCTGTCAAGAGGGGCCAAATTGCTGTCACCACCCACGCTTGGACAATTTGCCTGCAATGATGTTGCAAAAGAGGAATCTATGTTGGTCTCGTTGTAAATCCTTGTTCTGAAAGTTGAACATTTAGCTTGCCCAATTGTGTGCCCTCCTGAAATATTTATTGCAAATATTAGAAAAACATAAAGTGCATTGTAAAAGTAATTATAAACATACAGTTTTTCATTTCATCATTTGGGTGACCTGGTCTAATGGCATCATATGTCTCCTATCTCCTCTTATTAAAGGAAAAATCAATATCACCATGTTTTTATTGTCTCGATCAATCTTCATATGATACATAATTAAATTTTTTATTTTATAAAAAAGAGCTAATAAGACTTGATTGTGTTACATAGATAGATATTAGGGTGAGAAAAATAAATATGAATCATACATATATTGATTAGGACTACCATGGTCTAAGACCATCACACACACAAATATACAAGTTGATTCATGCATTAGGTAGTTAATAGAATTAACATGAAATGAATGTTATGTTTTAACTAACTTATCCATGGATTAATAAAGTTGATTAATGTTATTTAATTCTTTGAATGACATTTTAAAAAAGTTATTTTCTAAAATGTTATTTATTAGAACTTGATATTAAGAAAAAAAAGAGTAATTAAAATTATAATCACAATTAATTGAGGGATATTCTTAGAATGATATCATTACATAGGGTCTAAATAGTTAAAATTTACTTATATTTGAGTTTAAAAAATATGTTTTGTTGTTGTTTATATTTAGGTCCAGAGGGTAGTAAATCCTTAATAATTCAACATGCATTTAGCGGGTAGTTAATTATTACCTGACAGAGCAACCATTTCTGCGGTGGTGAGACCTTTGTTTTGGAAATTATCGCTGAGTTGTTGTAGACTTAAATCAAAACGGGGCAAGTCTGAGTTTGCAGAACTCAAACTTGCTGTGGTTGAGTCTCTTCTGCCCAATTGCACTGTCCAACTAGGTCCACCAAGCTAAGAGATAGATCATATTTCAATAAATTATTAGTACCTAGCTACGAGTAACTCGTATTACATATGGGTTTTATGTTAATTATTGTGTAGCGTTTTGATATATTATTAATATATATATATATATACATATATTAATAATATAATATACTTACAGCAACAACAGAGTCCCTTGCAGCTACAGCGAGAATATCAGCACAAGAAACAACACCAGGGCACAAGCTCTCAACTTGAGACTTGATGTTGTCGATTACACCAAAACCCCTTATGGAATTAACGTTGCCACCTGCCGTCTGTTCACCTGTGAAACTTGATGTATCATTCAATAGCACTGATGCATCACATCCCTGAAATTAAATTAAACACGTACAAATTATTTGGTGATATTTAACATTAGTTAGTTGTTAGCAACACACATGAATATGATTGTCAATGTCAAGTTTTCTTTTTCTGAATAATGATTTAAAGAATGGTATTGACTTGGTCTCTTTTGCTGGCCACCAGGGAACTAAACAAATGCTAACGGAAAATTAGATGTTCATAATGTCATTAAAAAATGTCATGTATTAAAAGTTAGGAACTGAGTTTAATTTGTTTGAATTGATATATTATTTGTCAAATAAAAAAGTAAACTATATAGCACTGCCACGTAATTGAAGAAAATATTCTTTGTGTATTATTCGTGATAAACATGCACGTGTGTGTGAAAATTTGAAGTAATGAAAGAAGATTGATGAAGCTGGGTAAGTTGACTTGCTTGAACAAAACAATCATGGAAATGGAGACGTAGGAGGGATGCCCCCATGCGAGCCTCATTGCTCACAGCAGAATCCACTGCACTCTTAATGGTTGAAAGCGCATTAGGACACGTTGTGGAGTAAAAATCAGAGGACAATTGAGATGAACTTATCCCAATAAAGCATAAGAATAAGAAGAAGCGAATTTTGAAGATTGGTGTTGTCATGGAGAAACAAGTACTAGCCATATGATGGTATTAGATAGAGAGGCTTATGATTAATGCTTGTGGTTATATCTTTACATGCGTCACTTATTTATATATGTGTGTATATATATATAGGAGGTCTAATTTGAACTTTTCTTTATTAGTCAATTATATAATATTATATAGGGGTCTACTTTGTACTTTTCTCTATTAGTCAATATATGCATGCGCATGCAGCCAATCAGAAATAGGTTATCTATTAAAATTTAAACATATTAAAGAATTTTCTCTATTTTCGTAATAATTTTATTTATATTCAACAAAAACTCAATACGTCTAATTTATTAAAAATCTAAAAAGAACATTCAATATTATCTACGATTAGTCGTTAAAAGGATTGGTTATGAAGATTTATAACTATCTACCTCGTGTATAGTAAAGTAAAAAGCATTCTCTAAAAGTCATTTAGTTTTAATACACTCACTTTAAAGTGAGATATATATGATTTTCATTACTTTTAATTTTAAATTATTAATTATATATTTTCTTCATAGTCCTAAATATAATATTTAAATGTATGCCTTTTCAAATTTTATACGAGTTAATTAATCATGCATATTCTTTCATTTCTTGAACAGTTTTTGAATAATTTTCTCTTTAATTTTTAAATTATATATTCTTAAATTTAAAAGTATATATAAATAGACGGAAGCTGTAAAATAAAGAAAAGAAATATAAATAGACGGAACCTTCCTAAGTAGGATACGACGAAGCAAATCAATTGGACCGATCGCAGACACATATATTTTAATCTATCAATCATTAAATTTTCTTGTGTGTTAGGATGGAAGGAAGTGGTCTTTTTCCAAATCAAGTACGTGAACTTCTCAAAATCCTTCCATTTTTTCTACTACTATTCTAAGCTGTAGTTTTGCTACCAAAATCGAGCAATTTGAGCGAAATATTTGAAAACTTTTTTTTTGTTTCTCTGATACTTTTGAAATCATATGAAGCGAGTAACTATATTTTTGCATGGTGTATCATTTTATTTTATTTCTGGTATAGTATTGCGTTATCAGAAATTTGAATTAAATAAGACGAGCCAAAGCTTACATAACATGATTTAATAAAAAAATAATTTTATATGCATAATTAAAATATTAAATAAATTCAATATATAACTATTTTTATTATTACAAAAATACATAATTATATGGAGTAAAAAAATAACATGAGAAAGAAATATATTAGATTAATAAAGTAATTTTATTTTAAATTTTAGGAGGCAACAACATAGTTTTATATAACTATTCAAATACTTTTTTTTTTATTAAAAAAAGAGAGTGACCATGGCCCCGGGCCCCGGCGACTAGGTCACCCCCTCCCTCCACCCCTGATTGTGTTCAAGCAATATCTAAATCAACTTACCTACATTTTTTTTTTTATCATGTTATGAGTGAGAACATAATTATTTATCCATTCAATGACTACTGTTTGTTTTTAATATAGTTTTTCATTTCAGTCATACTTTTCTCATTATTAAAGAATTGAATGTGATACCTATTTAATAGAATTTGAGCCTAATTTCATCAAACCAATGTAACGTGTGAGAAATTTTTTTATCAATTAATATTTTTGGCTTAAATAACTTCTAAATCTACACAATATATACTTTTTCAATTTTAGTTCGTAGAATTTTTTTTATCACTTTTAATTCTTGGAAAATAAGAGCTCCCCCCCTATTTTTTGTCCTTATCATTTAACTTTAGTATTTGTAATAATATTAGTTGGTTAAGTCCTTTTTTTTTTTTTGTCTTTTTTAGGTGATTAAACTTTTTTGTTGTTTTTATCTTTTAGGTGGTTAACTTCTTTTTTGCTTGTCTTTTAGGTGATTAATTTTTTTTTTTACCTTTTAGGTGGTTAAACATGTTTTTTTTTTCTTTTATTAAACATTGTGTTATGACTTTGTTTAATGATTAGTTACAAGTTATTACAATTTAAATTTAAATTATAAATAATTTAGTAGTTAACTTAGAGTTTGATATTCTTCTATCCTCTATATATATCTCTGGTATACTCGAATAAAAATTCTAATTTTTCCATCTTTCTATAAATTAAGTTTATATCCAGTAAAAGAAAATATAAATAATGGCGTATATGTATTTCTTTCATCTAAAAGAATCCTTCTTGTTCATTATATTAAAATTATATTAAAGCAACTTAACTTAGTAGTGATTAATTTTTTATTGAAGATCAAAGTGAAACTCACGTGCATTGAAAATAATGGTTACATTAGTTTCTTTTCTTACTGTGAGATCTGTACATAGCAAGAGAGTCAAAGATACCGAGGTGCTTTTTGGGCATTTGTGCCTTAATCAAACATGCATGTTCGTTCCATGTCTTCAGTTTAAGAAAAAAACGCGTCGATGCCTCGCACGCCACAAATCATGACTATCGTACCATGCATGATGCATGGCGCAATTTATCGTTTATTTGGAGGCAAAGTCAATTGCAGCCAACTAATAAGTGCTACATTTTCTGTGTAGCTTGTAGCCTACAATACATCCATCGTTTTCCTTATCTTTGTTCTCTATATATGTTACAGCTAAACTACTTGCATGCATCCTCTCACGTGGCCAGCCTCCAAATTGACTTGTCAATACTCTTGTACTTTGAAAAGTGCGTCCCAGTAGTCATTTCTTCAGTGGTAAAACGTTAATTTGTTAGAGCAAGCACTACTACTGATGTCGTTATTAATTGTGATTTTTTCAAGTTCCGTATAGAAGTGCATATGTTATGAATGATTGCCAAAACGACAATATATGTAATTAAGACTTTTTGGCATAAGAAATTGACATGTAATTATGAGTTCACAAATATTTATGTTTTAGGTTAATTTTTTCAAAATTTTATATTTACATAATATTTCACTGGATTAACTTAAAAAAATATTATATTAAACTAATGTAGTTTTTAAGTTCTTTATACGTGCTTTTCTTCTTCTTCTTCTTCTTCTTTTTTTCCTTATCTAATTAGATTGATTGAGAATTGTACACAAAAAGTTCAACAAAAGAAAGGCGAGAATGAAACTTTCCATACGATATTAAAAGCTAAGTAGCAAGCACTCTCAATATTATTCTGTATGAATGCAGGGATAATTGAATATAAGTAAAATTAGTAAGTTGTTCCTGCATTGCATGAATATTTTAAAGAAATGTCTTTATTATTAATAATGAATCTATTTTTTCCATTTGTAACAAATAAATTATAAAAGATGTATATGTAGAAATATATATTTTTATAATAAAAACGCCTTATTTTATATCTATTAATTTGATATGATGTGTCAAAATTTAAAATTAAAAAATGAATTTAAATTGAAATTTACATAAATTGCATAATTCAATTTTAACTTAATTAAAAGAGAGCGGCCGGTTACTAGGATTATTGTGTGAAAAAAAAATGTTAATGGAATCGAAGTATTTATAAACATTAATAAAATAGTTGTTGGCAGATTTAAATTTTAGACATTAGAATTATCAACTTATCATCATTCTATAGTCTTTAAAATGCAAGCAAGTATTTATTTACCATACGGAGGGAAAGTTTTGCTTGTCTTACCTGGTTCGAGTATAAGATTACTTTCAATAGAATATATACATATATATATATATATATATATATATTTATTGGAGATGATCTACTTAAGGGAATTTTCAATAAATTACTTTACTTGAGTGGTTATATTATATATTTTATAATATTTCATATTTTACCATTTTTTTTTACTTTAAGAAATTTAATTAATTTTTTTAATAGACTCCACAACAGATCTCATTTTTATATTTACTTATTCAGCTTAATTTTAATTTAATATATTTATATGCTAATTTTTAAATAAAATAACATATGTTAATTTTTAGTTTCATTAAATATTTATTAATCTACGTGAAATAATTTTAAACATAAAAAATATAGGAAGTAGGTAGTATTATATTTTAATTAAATAAAATTTAACTATCAAAGTTAAAATACATGAAAGATAGTGCAAAGATGATTAAAATTTTTGCTTTATTGAAAATGGCAACTCATGATTAAATGAGAGAGATGGGAACGTACATATTTAGCAACATGGTATGGCCGTGTACGTGGAAAAAGCAACCGGAATATAGAAAGGTCAATTAAAAGTAGCATTATATTGAGTATTATTGAATAAAAGATGACTAGCGTCACATATTTTTGGATGAAAACCCGTTGTTTCACATAACAATAACAATCTAATAAATAATGTAAAAAAATAACAATCTAATATATAAATGGGTCTTACATAGTTGTTATATCAACTCAAAATAAGTGGGGTTTAAATTATTTTATAAAAATTAATATTAGTATTAATATTACATTAAAAATTAAAATAATATTTATTAAGGTTATTAATAAAAAAAATTAATATTACATTAAAAATCAAATATAATATTTATTTTGAGTTTTTTTTATAAAAAAAATTATGACACTCATTTTAGAATAAAACGAGTATGTTATATAAAATACATTTAATATCATTGTTTTGAATAATACCATGTGCGTGGGAAAAGCAACGGACATATAGAAAGGTTAATTAAAAGTAGCATTATTATATTGAGTATTATTGAATAAAAGATGGCTAGCTCCACATATTTTTTGGCGAGAGCCTGTTCATTCAAGGATCTAATTTTCTCTCATCATATAAATTTTTTGTTTGAGTTGCTATCTGTTGTTGAAATTAGGAGAGACTCCCATTGAAGTTATCCTAATAAAAATAGAGAAAATTTTCTAAAACTTTTATTTAAAACTTAAGAGTGAGGATTGAGATATATTATATAATAAGAGTTAATATAGAAAATATAATTTATGAAGAGATGGGATAGCAGGGTTCGGACCAATCTCTCTACTAATAGCATAAATAGTCAAATTAATTCAATAGGAAATTTAGCAACTCTTGCCGGTCCAGAATTAACCAAAATCCAAATATTTTGACATTGATATTCTTATATTATATTATTACTACAATTAAGGAAGCATTTACTTTCCTCCTAAACTGCGACTGATGCAACATATAGTATCTAAATTAAATATCCCATAACCCTGACTTTGTTTCATACTTAGTACAAGAAGGCCAAAAATCTTAATTGGTCTTCCTACAATTGGTCCTAATCTGGCCACTAGACCCAGTGAGAGGACTAAGGTTCCCCATTTTAATCATTGCGTTGGCAAAGTCAGTTTTGAAACTTGCAGGACTACTGCTGTAGGAATTTACTTGAGAATCTGTGGATCCTCCATTGAAGAGCTCTTGATCTGAGTGCAAGAGACCCTTTTTGCTCTGCAAGTTCTTGAAGTAAGCATTGTCAAAGGTGTTTGGGCTTGTGGTGTCAAGAGGGGCCAAATTGCTGTCACCACCTGTGCTAGGGCAATTTCCTTGCAATGATTTTGCAAAAGAGGAATCTATGTTGGTGTCGTTGTAAATCCTTGTTCTGAAAGATGAACATTGAGCTTGCCCAATTGTGTGCGATCCTGAAGGAAATAGGTTTTAGAAAAAAGTTCAAAGTACATGGTAAAGCTAAATATAACATTTGATCATAGACATGTATTTGATCGTATATTTGTATTGACCAATACACAATTTCTTTCGAACACATTATCTTACTGTGTAACTTTCACACGAGTCTTACTAATATGTGAGTTTGATTCCTCCTTTGAATGATTTCGTATAGTATGACTCAGATAAATTTTAGTCAATAAAAAAATTATATTGAAAACAAAATATTAGAAAGTATTTGACTAGCTATAGTATATACTCTTCAAAGAAAATATACAATGTTTGAAAGAAAAAATAATATTTGCCATCTATACACTTGTTTCAAGATATTTTTATTTATTAATGATGTAAAACTCACAGGGGCAATTAAGTTCCATTCTTAATTTAATAGGTCTTGCATAAATTTCAACCAATAAAAAAATGTTAAAAATGTTTTTAAAATAGCATTCCTAACTATATATGCTGTTATGCATATCTAGCTAGCTTACCTGAAAGAGCAACCAGTTCCTTAGATGAAAAACCTTTGTTGGAGAAAGAACTGATAAGGGTACTTAAACTTGAAGTGGGACTAGGCAAGTCTGAGTTAGCAGAACTTAAACTTGCAGTGGTTGAGTCTCTTCTACCCAATTGCACAGTCCAAGTAGTTCCACCAAGCTGAAAATCCACACATGTAGTATTTAACATAATTGTATTTTCATAACTTAAACCTATGATTATTGAATTAAACTGAAATAATTCTACACTAATTGATTCATGTATTCGGTGGTATATATATACATAAGCGGATCTAGCTTATGAATTGGGGGGTCAGTGCCCCCCTTAAATTTTGTCATCAAAATTTTAATATATCTTTAACACTTGTTTGTTAATTATTTTCAGTACTTGTTATATAATTTTCAGTGTTTGTTAATTGTTTTTATTTGTAATTCATGCATTAGTACTTGTTTATAAGGTGATTAAAGTCTTTACTCTTCACTAAAATGAAAAATATAGTTTAACCATATGTATTTTGTAAAAATATTTTAGTCTATATTGTAACAACTCATATTCAAAGATCTCAAACTCAATACTTATATCTAAATTAACTCTCATATTATCATCATGATCTTTTGAAATCTCATCGCAAGTTACAATAAACTTTTTTATTGTTCTATTCAATCCAAAGCAGTAATTTGGTTTGACTATTTATTTGTTCCTTTAAATTATGATTTATAATTATTTGTTCTTTTAGATTATGATTTATAATTGTTTATTCCTTTAAATTTTCTTTACAAAAAAAAATTTGGAGGCACTACCCCTGAACCCTGTCACTAAATGTGCAAACTCAACATAAATTTTTTTTCCTGAATATACTACTAATGTCCTCCTTGATTCTTTTTCTAGATCCGCTACTATATATATATGTATATATATATATATATATATATGTTTTATATTGCTCTATTAATAATATATTTGGCTTGGAATATATACATATACTTACAGCAACGACCGAGTCTCTTGCTGCTACAGCAAGTATATCAGCACAAGAAACAACACCAGGGCATAAGCTTTCCACTTTAGATTTTATGGTGTCTATTACATCAAAGCCTCTAATCGAACCAGCGTTGGGACCTGCTGTCTTCTCACCTGTGAAACTCGATGTATCATCCAATAGTACTGATGCATCACAACCCTGGCATGGAAAATAAAAACAAAAGCATTAATTAGGTACGAACAAAATGAGAATTATTAATTTCGAATTCATTTTAATTAGTTGTCATTTTCATTTTGCCAAAGAAATTATGAATGAACGATCGTCAAGTTTTGTTTTTCTGTTGATGTCGACTTGGCCTAAACATCACTTTGTTGCATATGATAATTTGGAAACAAATGCCTGTTGCCAGAAAAGTCCATTTTTAGCCATTATTTTGATGTGAAATTAAATTTGTATATTATTATGCAAGTGGATTTTCTTATTTTGAAAATCCAACCTTTTTATAATTTCACAAATTTCTTAATTCTTAATATAATATATCGATTGATCACTGAGATAAAATTAACGACTAGAAAATAAAAATGTCATTTTCATTAAAAAAACAAACTAATAATACTCACGATATTATATCTAAGTTTTTGTTTTTGAAAAAGAAAATTCAAATCTCATATCATTATTTTCCTTATGTTTCTAATTACTTTCCCCAATTCCCCCAGCTCGTCGGACTTGAAGAGTAGATTTCTTTAAGGCTCTTGCCCTATTCTAACGACTAAAGTCGCTTTTTAGTTAAACCGAACAGTATTTAGAATAATAAACATATTGACTCATATAACTAAATAATTATATATATTACCATGCTAAAATCTAACATTAAAATTATACTTTATGAAACCAAATCCAATACTTAATAATCAGTCAAATTTACCGTGATAATCACTGATAAAGTGTTGGATTATTGACTTGTATCGACAAATAAATAGTTTATCACATTAAAGCACAATTGAACTGAAGAAGGAACAAAATTCAAGAGATGGTATGTTAATCACATTATTATCTCTTAAGTTGTTAACATGTGTGATTTTTTCTTCTTCTTCTTCAATATATGCGAATTGAAGTCGTATCGTCACTCCATGACGTTATATATATGTAAAAAAAAATGACTTTAGTAATTATGATAAAATATATAATTTTTCCGTAACTAATGATTAATTTTGTGTGTATGTGAACACGTGCATGCATAGTTAATGCAACTCATATACATATATATTAGGTTAAGGCTTCAAGCATAAACTTATGGTGCCTAAAGAGTAAATAAATAATAATAAACAAGGACATAGTGAAAGTTGACTTGCTTGAACAAAGCAATCATGGAAATGAAGACGGAGCAAGGAGGCTCCCATGCGACGCTCGTTGTTAACAGCAGACACTACTTCTGATTTAATTGTTGAAAGTGCATTAGGACACGTTTTGGCATAAAAGGTAGAGGATAACTGAGCTGACACTATCCCAATAAGGCAAAAGAGTAAGAAAAAACGAACTTTGATGTTTGGAAGGATCATTGTAATTGGAGTTTAAAAATTGAAATATGTAACTAAGAAGATAGGGTTGAGTGCGTGCGTGGCTTATGATCAGTGTTTGCATGTGGTGAATACCAAGGAATTGTCACGTATTTATATGAGATTTGTCCCAGTTTACTTTGTATTTTTCTCTTTGTCAATATATGCAGCTATGGTCATGGATTAATTAAGAAATTAAATTTTAACTTGTTTATAGAAAGTGGAATGGTAGGTATTATCTGCGTTAACGTTGATTTTCATTGTATATTAATTTTAGGCTGAAAAGCTAGCTATATTTTCTAAAATATATTGACTTGTTAAAAGTCTTTGGCGACTTTCTACTAAAATTTACATAGAGTGTCCCTTTTGAGCGAAAAATTTGAAAAGTGTGTATTTTTTTTTTTTCTTTCTTGGCTTTTGAAACCGACCCACTATACATGATTTTTTTAACAATTTTTAATTTATTAAGAAAACAGAACATGCATGGCCAAGACATATTTTAGAAGTAATCCATCCTTATAATGAATTCGTTCTCTTTCGTTTCAATATCCAAATCGAGTTAATCTTGTTATCAAAATTTACTAGTTTCATCATTGATAATGATCGAACAACGAAATTTACTAGTTTATACAAAATTTCAATATAAGATCTTAAGTGTTTCTTTATGTAAATATAACGAATCTTACTAGTTTATAAATAAAGAAAAATAGAAAATTATAAATATACACTCACTTTCTTTTTCATCTTATTTCGACCGTATTTTTTTTCTTATCTTTTTTGTAAAACACAGACAATTACACATCTATTTTAATGGGGATGGAGTTGTTGCGTATCACTTGGATATTAATTTGGTGCAACCCGTAGTTTCTGCAATCTCCTGAGCTGTACATGTGGGTTCTTTCTGTTGTTACCTTGGCCAAGGGTGTTCAATAAAATATTTAATACAATTAATATAAGCCTTATTCTTGCCAAATTCATTCTAATTTTCCTGTTATCTCCAGGAACTGAAGCTATGTTGCATATATGTGACAATGCGTGGGCAATGAGTATTAAGCTGGCTTTATTTCATGTTAAAATCACATCTGATTTGTTATTTAGAATTGAGGTTTACAATCATATATCATTGTGTTCAGAATTTTTCGTCTTTTTTCTATCTGCTGTGCTATTACTAGCACTGATTTTACAGTATTGATTGGCTTGTGTATTTTATTTGACAACAAAGTAATGTATGGGGACACCCAAAATAAATAAATTATAGGTATTACTGCTTATAGAGACAGACAAATATATACAATTATAGGTAAATATATATTTGTAGGTAAAACTTATACCAACAACTAGTAATTATCATAATAGGATCTCTTAAAATTGAGATGGAAAGTTTAGGTAGGTCAATATCAATTATATTTTTATTTATGGATTATTGATTTCAAGTTATAAATTTTGTTCATCATTAGAAGTTATTTTTCTTGTAGTGTTCTATCAACTTAATTACATATAGTATATTTTAGTGTGAAATGTTATAAAGTGGAACCTATAGTATTGACCCAAACTCATTTCGTCCCTCCTGCAGTATCATGTATGTGGTGCCGGTTTTAATCTCGTAAGTAGGTTAAGTAGTCAAGTGGAGTCCACATTTAAGTGTTTCACTAATACACATCGATAAGCATTTTTCTTTTAATAAATATAATAAAGATAAAATGATGAACCAATAATTGATCCATTGACGAAATTATACTGTTTGTGTGAACATAATTTATAGTATGTGGGAGAAATCAAAATTTTAATTTCATTAGTTTATCTCTCTAAGAATAAAAAAATTGTCAACTAAAAACATTCCAAAGGGATGAAATTAAGCTAGCTAGCTAGACTCGTGTGACAGATAATTAACAACGTCCGAAAGTGTTTATGCTTTGTTAGAATGTAGTAAGGCAGGTCAATGATCAAGCCAACATGTTCTCTGGCTTTTTTGCGTTAATCAAACGTCTCACCTACTTGCCTGTCTTTCTTGACGAATATTAACGCGTTAATGCATGTTGAGAATCATTAATTAAAGCTACCCACCACGAGCATGCAAATAATACTTTTCATGACCATACATACGAAGAAGTCATCTAAAATGACCAATCATTTAAAGTTAGAAAATAAAATCATATTTATTAACAAACACTTGATTTGAAACGAGTTGAATTTATGAATTATTTTAATTTAAATTAAAAATAAAAAGCATGTCTTTCCTTCTTCTTCTTCTTCTTCTTCTTCTTCTTCTTCTTTTTTTTTTTTTTTTTTTTTTAATTTGAACGCATCTTTTTACTTTTGAATTATGGCACAGGTAATCCTTTAATTACTTGGAACCTAAGTCAATAAAATAACGTATATACTATATATGCATGCTGCATGCTAGTGCTAGTGCAGTTGCAGCCAGCTCTTTCCCACAATTACATATTCTCTATCTCTAAATTAATTTGAATCGAAAGAAAGAAAATGACAATTTTTTTTAAAAATTATTAGGAAAAAAAATGTACTTTTACTCCAAATACTTATGATCACGTATGACCAAGGTTCTTATATTTTTATACCGATAAATTTAGTCCACAAAATTTTAAAAACATGTAAAATTAAGAAAAAGTATAATGATTAAAAAAAGAGAACATGAAGAGAAATTAGATATAAAAAATAAACTAAAACTCAAATAAAAATTGCAATATTTTTTTTATTCAACTTTCTTTTCTCATAAAGAAAGGTTTATTTATTTATTTATGAAAAGGGTGTTTTCATATATGAATTTAGTTGAAGCCATTAACACCGAATATTTTTTATTCTCTCATTTATTTAAAAATGTCCATACATATTAAGTTTATTGTTTTTTATATTAATTCTTAAAAATAATTTAAGAATGATTTCTAATTTATTAATAATGTAAAACTTTTTACACCAACAACTTAACGAATGATGATTAAACTCTTTATAGACTTGATTATTGCATGCTGATGCAAATGATTGTTTGTTATAGACGATGCTAGTTGTGTTTCTGTGATCTTTTTCTTTCTTTTCATATGCCTTACAATTTTACAGTGTGTGTATGGTGTTTTTGTTTTTTTAAATTTTAATGATCATTTATTAACCTATAAAAGTGTCATTTATTTACAAATCATTATTAGCATTCTTTTTAAAATAATTATTATAAAAGTTATAAAAAAGTTAAGACACCCAAAGGTGTCATAAGATTGGATAGAGACAAGTCCAACACTAATGATAATATTCATATGCAAGATTTTTTATTTATAAAATTCTAGAATTGAAGAAATGTATGTTTAAAACACACATAGGTACTTTAAGCAAATCTTATTTTGCTTTATTGATTCGATAAAAAAAAAATGAAATGGAATGGAGTGTAATAGAAAGTGAAATAACGTGTCCATTATTTGGGTTTATAACATGATGATCTGAAACAAAATTGTTATTCCATCTCATTCCTTGCAATCATTTTTGTTTTCAATTGTTTTTTGGAAATTTAACAACAGTTAATTTTTTTTTTTTTAGGATTTTATACTTTCAATTTAGATTTTTTGGCATTGTTAGAGAACCTAAAGTTAATAGAGTTACTTGACAACTATCAACAAGGACTAAGTAAATAATTTAATATATATAGTGATAAATTATTATTAATACGATTTTTAAGATAATTTTTATAAAAATTATTATATAATAATTTATAATTAGATAAAAATATAATTAAAAATATTTACTTTTAATATATTTTTCTATTTTCTTACTCGACAATAAGCTACAACTTTGTCAGAAAGAAATACTCCAAATCAATTTAAGTCACAATCACATAAATATGACAACTTGCTGTCAATATATATGCATTTTCCAAAGTTGGCTTGATAATTTTGGAATCCTGAGAGGTACTGGTAGCAAAATGTTAAGCAAAAAATGTTACACAATGATTACGACACCATGCACAGTCGGTTTAAAATTAATTTGATAATTTAATTGTCAAACTCGATTTTGATTTCTTTTGTCGTTCTTTTTGACTTAACAGTACGTTTCAATAATGGTTATCTGTATTTAACATCTAATGAGACATGAAATCTAAGGAAATGTAAATAAAAGCAACTATCGTAAACAAAAGCAACTATCATTTGTGCACTGCATAGCAAAATTCTAATTTCTTCATATAAACATCTCCACACAATTCCACGCGGTTGATTATGTAGAATATATATTCCATTCATTATGGCATCAATCATGATTAAGATTAAAAAATCATAGTTATAGCAGGTACAAAGATCTCAAAGATCGTGTATATTATACTGTAACACAAGTCAAAGATTCCATATTCTTTCAAATGATGTGGTAATATATAAAGTGTAATCCTGCTAGCCATGAGTTGCTCTAATCGGGGACATGCTGAATTACAAATTAAATCTGTCTAATAAATTGCAAATAACTTGTAGATGAATTGATATAAGATTATTTTAATTTAATTAATAATTTTAATTTGAATCTTAAGTAATTATTAATAAGTAAATAAATAAATAAACCTGTCTACTAATAATTAAATCTTTATGTTTCTCCATTTATACGGGTCTTTGACCCTTGCTAGTTGCTGCTAGCTACTTCAGTAACACCTGTTCTGCACAAAATCACAATGATTGACACAAGATGTCAATTTTTTAATTAGAATCCAGCTTCAGAAAATTTTATTGATAATTTTCTAAAGAACTTTGAAAACAAAAAAAAAAATATTTATTTTAAAAATAATTGATACCAAATATACAATAAATTTAAATAGAAGGGGGGTGATAGGGATCTGGATAGAAGGTTGGAATTTTCAAAATTAAAGTAACCTTCAATCACAATCAAATTCGGATATTATAAGCATAAAACTTTTCTTAGCAAAGTTGAAAATACTCGTAATTTGAAAATCATGCGTTATCGTTGATGCGTTGTATTAAAAGACTGAGAAGGACGTCAACACAGGATTCTTCATGTGCAAGTTGTGTTTCCTTTTTCTCCACGAACTATTTTAGTAGCGGTTCCAACTTCCATTCAATTGGACATGCATTTTCTTAAAAATAGATTATTGTTCGTACAAAATAAAACTAAATAATTTTCTTCCAGCTGCAAATTTTGACTAATCTAGAAAGTCTAGGCCCATAATTTGTGTAGAAAAATGGAGCGGATACTTTAGACACTATACCAATCAGCTTCATTGAAAATTTTAAAAATGTTATCACATCAAGCAATCATCGTAAAAGAAAAAGAATTTGAGTTAGTAACAATTTGGTCAAACTAGCTTAAAACTAAAATATTCTTTGGAAAAGAAATTGTACTATTATGTGAAAGGATTTTAATATGTTTACATTTTTCTATTAATTTTGCTTTTTCATTACATATCCCATTTCTTATTTTATTATTTTGCTTATATGTATCAGTAAGTAAAAAGACGAAAAAATATATATTGAGGTAATTTTGACACGTAATGAGATGGTCTCTGGATGCATCCATAAGAACAAGAGTTTGTTACCAAGACCTGGACGCAAAAAGAGATAGAGATAGACTAAAACTTATCCGAGGAAAGATAATTAAATAAGATTTGATGAAGTGTGTGTTTTAGAAAGAAATGAAAAAAAAATTATTAAGTTTTATTGAAGATTAAATCTGTTAGTTAGGATATGAACATAACAAACCTTATAAGATAAGTTTATATTTGTATTATGAGATAACAAACTCTAGATAAGATAAGATTTGTTAGTTTTCCTTTCTATTTTTATTCTTTATCCTTTTGTATTTACGTCAGTTTGTACAATGCCTATATAAGACAACTTTTGGTGATTAATAAAGTGTGGAGATTCATACCATACTTTCATATTTTATTATGGTATCAGAGCACAAGGTCCATGATAACCTGTGACTCCTTTATCTAATAGCACTACTGTACTTTTCCTGCCCAAAGCTTTTCCAGAATGAGTAAGAATGGTGATGCCTCAATGCAATCCTTCCCTACAGGTGCAGAAAATGAGAGACGAGCGTGTTCACAATGTGGACGATCAAATTACCACGTCAACAAATGTTATTTGTTGCATGGTTTTCCAAACAAACCTGTCAGAGGTGGTAGCTGTGCAAACCAGTTTATTTAAGCTAATGCAGGTCGATATGGTGATCAACAAAATATTTTTAAGTCTCTAACAGCCTTAACACCTGAAGTTGTGGAACGGCTTCTATCCTTGGTGGACATAAAGCATTCTAATGCTGCTAATTTATCTGGTAACCATACCTTACCTCTTTCTTGGTTGATTGATAGTGGAGCCTCAAGGCATATGACGGGCAGGCTCGATATCATGACTGATGTTACAAATATAGATCCAGTCATTATTGGGTTGCCAGATGGAACAAAAACATGTGCTAAAAAGCAAGGGAAAATAACGTTTGACTACAAATTTTCAATCACCGACGTGTTTTACGTACCTAACTTACAATGCAATCTTATTTCTGTTAATCAGCTTCTACGATCAAGTAAATGGGAGATTGTGTTTACTAACACACAATGTTTCTTGCAGGACCCAGACTTGAGGACTCGTATTGGACTGGGTAATCAAAGCAGTGGAGTGTATGTGTATGAAGCACGTCAAGCAAGTGCACTTACTGTACAACAAACTGAATCTGTGGAACTTTGGCATCAAAGGCTTGGACATCCATCAAGTCAGTGTTTATTGTTTCTTCCTGTCATCTCTCAGCATAAGCGTAAGAATAAAGATTGTATAAATTGTGATGTTTGTCATAGG
>PYAF01003436.1:425611-445400 GCA_007407185.1 Glycine tomentella
CTCAGTCCATTCAAGTAGTTATGAACGTGCGAATGGGGGCCGGAAATATAGGAAGCCGTTCGTGCACGTCGCAGTTAGCCAACGGTCAGGTATTGCGTCTATAAATACATAATGCTCGTTGGGGAAAGGTACACACACTCTAGCTCTCTCTCTTTCAATTACACTGAGCACACACCCCACCCCAATTTCGTGTATCTCAATGATCATCAACTGTGGGATATCAGTCGTCATTGATAATCTCATAGTTGCAGAGTTAGAATGATCAAATAGCAACCATACGGTACTCTTGTACTGTACATTTGTGTTCTAAAGATTATACAGAACAAAATGTAAATTTGCATTGTGAAATACAATGAAAAGTGTGTCTAATGGAATAGTGGAAGTGCAGGATATAAATACCTACTCAATGTTGTACTCTTGTAGATACCCAAGTCCAAATATTTGAATCAATTAAATTAACAGGTAAATTTCAGTAATGTACCCAAAACTCATGTTTGAGTTGTGTTTTTTGGTTACAAAATCCTGAAGACATGACACGAGTCACCTCTTTTTTTTACTTGTCCTTTATCTCACAAGATATGGCGTCACATTTATGGATGGATGGGTTTCTCTATGGTTCTGCACCATGATGGATGGTCAACAAAATTATGTTCAACATGGCTACTGCCTAAAGAATGTGCATTATGCGTAACCTTGTTGATTTGGCAGGGTGTTCTCTTTGATATGACAGCAGTCATAAAAGCATTAAAAAATATTTCTTAGACATCCCATAGGCCATATGCTATAATATATAGAAATATAAAAATAAAAAAGTAATAGATATAATATGTATTTGATGTGTGACTAGAAGATAGAGATAAAAACAAAAAAGGTTTCAATAGTGTCTAAAATATTGGAATGCTTCGTCATGGACGTGGTTCATGTAGAAGTGGGTAGGAGTTCAGGCATTATCTTTAACAAAATGGTGTACCAATCCATTAGAGTGCTTGGGGCTAAGCCATGCAAACTAACTTTTGATTCATGGATATATATATATATATGATTGGTTGGAGAGGTCAGTGGATATAGGAAGAATTGCTGAATGCTGAGTTTTTTTTTTTTTGTTCCATTTCTGTAGCTATGTTTCCTAATGCCGGTTTTTTTTAACTGATTCTGTAATGGGCTTTAGAACATAGTGCTTTTGATGTACTATTTGGGGTTTGGTTTAATCATGCCTTATGTTAGCCATTTTCTCTTTTTCTAATATAAGTAATTATCATTTGCCTTGTTCAAAAAGGAAAAAAAGTTTTATTATGATCTATTTACAGGATATATAATATCATTATTTAAATTAATTGAAATTTGACATAATTTAATTTCGATATTTATATTAATTTGTCGTTTTAGTATATTACATAAATATTGGTGTATATTCAATTATTATTAATTCAATTATAATTTTATCATAATTAAACAAATAAACTAAAAAATAACATTTTTACCGATTTAATATTATGATGATTTTTTGACGACATTCATCCCAGAAAAATCTCAGCTAGAGACAATGAAAAGAATCCGTAAATTAGTTATCAAGAAAAAAAATTATAATTTCAATATATAAGTGCACGTTTGCTCCAACTTATTTTTAAAATTAACAATCTATATCCTTTTAACTCCCTGAAAATATTCTGAAAAATAAACAAATATTTTTTATCTAAAGAAAAAATAGGTTATTCACTGATATTATAAAATATTTTTATATTATTATCCAAGTACAAAATACAATGTATAATAATTATTTTAAAAATCATACCAACCATAATTTTTAATAAATTAATATTTAAGAATTTAACATGAAAATTATATAGTGATTAAACTCATATATAACATATTTAAATATCCTTTAAAATCATGATAACTATCTCAAAGCAACCGTATTATCATAATTTTTACAAAGTAATTATATATTACTTATTCGCAATTTCATAATTAAATTTGGTTTACCATACTGTCACTCCAAACATATTATAGTGTGTTTGCATGAGTTTTACATATTACATATTCCATTGCACAACCAAAAAAGCTATAAAAACATATAAGGAATTGAGTTTAATGTGAATTCAAATAAAATTAAAACAACTGTAACCCAAACACATCCTAAAACCTAAAACTGAGACAAGCATTCCATAAATGTAGTAGAAACATTTTTCTGAGTAATTATAGTACCAACAACCAAGTTCTTCCATCCAGCAGAGGAACAGAAAAATAGGACACAGACCTTCCAATCCGATGGTGGTTTGGATTTTGGAAGTTGGAAAACCTAACATGTCAGCAGCAGAAGTGGTACACGTGGATTGAAACATTCCTATTTACGTGTCAAGTATGCAAGACAAGACCAATTTCTCAAGACCAATCAAAACCTCACAGGACACACTTGCACGCCCACTTCAAAAAGATTTTAAGAATAACACTCAATCGAACCAACAGAATTAGATGGGTAGGGCCCCACACGGTCACGCATGCTCAAAGTCAGTTCAACCTTCAAACGTAACCGACTCACAGTCACAGCACTTCAGTTACAAAAACCCCTTATTTGATTTTTTGGTGCAAAAACTCAACCCCATATGAATGCCAACTAATCTTATTTGCATACCATATTTAATGAACTTAAATTTATAAAGCATCTTCAAAAGAAAAAAAAATGAAAAACTTCATAAAGATTTTCAACCCCCATTTATGATAGTATTAAACTTCTAAATGTTTTTTTTCACAACTAAACCCTAATATTTACTGCAGTATTTATTATTTTAATTAATTTTTTAATTAGGTTTGACCAACTACTGACTATTATAGGACTCATAAATGCCCAATTCTTTTATGTTTGTTAAGAAATACACATCTTTGAATGTGAGAAATTAACTAGAAAATGTTTGAATGGTATGCTATTCTTTTTAAATTAGAATGATTAATCAATACCATCGGTTTACTTACAATCCAACCAACAAGGCATTGATCTTTTTACTACCATATTTAATTTCTTTAAGTAAAATTTCAGATAAAAAAAGTGATTAAAAATTATTTTTTTTTACTAAAAATAACCAATCAAAAATTTCTACAAATATTAATCTGATTAATACTCTATCAATAACATATTTATAAAAAATTAACTCGGAACTCAACACACTTTAAAAACTCTCACATGGGAGAGTATGTGTCCAGCCATCTAAGTGGTGCGTTACTTTTGTATTTTTTTTAAAACTCAATAAAGGTGGAGAACAATTTGTGGAAGAGAATAGAATAGAAAACCAACAATTTTTTGTGCCCATTTTTTGTAATCAGCAACCCCACACCACATGGTGGATTCATTTGTACTAATTCTTTAAGGCAAGGAGCAATATGAAAGCTCAAATCCTTTTTGGAAGTGGGAGGTGTGAGGTGGGTCTTGCAGAGTTTCTGTGATCATGTTTACCTTTTTTTCCCTCACTTGTTCTCATCAATTCTGGCCTCAACGCACCACTACGCTCCAAACCCACCTCCCAAAACAATCAAAAATTATTTCCAAAAGTGAAAAAGCTAAACTTGATGTTGTTGTTGTTGCTGCCACTCATGAGGCTTTTCCCTTTCCTTCTCCTTCTCCTCCTTGTTCTCTTGTTCAATTATGGCTTTTCTGAGTCTGGTGTTGGTGCTGGCTACCAACTCATGGTGGCAGTTCCTGTGGAGTATGAAGTGGATTTTAAAGGAAGGGCTTTTCTTGTGGAGACCAATCAGACTGCACCAAATTTCAGAGTGGCATTGAGCATTGAGGCTATCAATGGGAAATACTCATGCTCATTGGAAGTTTTCCTTGGGGATGTCAAGGTGTGGGATTCTGGCCATTACTCCAGGTTTTACATAACTGAGAAATGCTTGCTAGAACTTACCATGGATGGAGATTTAAGGCTGAAAGGTCCAAAAGAAAGAGTGGGATGGAAGACTGGGACTTCTGGACAAGGTGTGAAGGTAAAAACTGACACTTTACATACCAATGGTGTTAGTTGAGTGTTACCTTTGCTATGCATAGATGTAGTAATTGGAAAATGGTATTTACATAATTATCAACTCACATAATTCTGACAAAATAAATAAATAAACGAGTGACTTAATATTCTGTGTTCAATTTCTATGCATTACCAAGCAGGAATTGTCCTTAGTATAAAAGTCAACAATTTACTGTACATGGTGTTTTGTGATTGAATAATAGTGCGAAAATCCTTTCTACTGTCAATGCGTACACTATTTACTTTTTTTAAAACTCTGGAAAATGATCAGTGAAAAATTTCCATCCATTGGTTTGAAATTTTTTTTCTAGACTTAATGTAAACAAAGAAAAAACTTTATCACTATTTTTCATAGTCAACTAAGATAAATTGCATAGATTCTAATACATGATTTGCTTTGCTGCATTGAATCAATTTGAATCAGAGATTGGAGATACAGAGGACAGGAAATCTGGTGCTTGTAGATGCACTGAACAATATAAAGTGGCAGAGTTTCAATTTTGCGACGAATGTGATGCTTAGGGGTCAGCAACTTGATGTGGCAACTCGCTTGACATCTTTCCAAAGCAACTCAAGTTTGTTCTACTTCTCTTTTGAAATCGAGGACAAGAAGGTTGCATTGTACTTGAACTATGGTAAGGTGAGGTATTCTTACTGGGGGTTTCAGCCTTCCATGAATAGAAGTATTACATATATTAAGCTGAGTTCAAGAGGGTTGTTGTTGTTTGATGTCAAATACAAGAAAATAGCGCAAATTCCATCGGAGGGGATTCATCCACTAAGATTTCTAGCACTGAATAATGAAACAGGAAACCTTGGCCTTTATTACTATTCACCCGAGAAAGGAAAGTTTGAGGCTTCTTTTCAAGCTCTTAACAGCACATGTGATCTTCCAATTTCTTGTAGGCCTTATGGGATATGCACATTCTCCAATTCTTGTTCATGTATTCAGCTTTTGACAAATGAAAACAAAGGTGATTGCAGTGGAGGAATCACAGGAGGGTTTTGCAACGGTAAAGAGGCGGAAATGCTAGAACTAGATAATATAAGTAGTGTGCTTAAAAATGTTACTAGGGTGGTACATATTAGCAAAAAAACATGTGAGAGTTTGTGCTTACAGGACTGTAAATGTGCTGCTGCTTTGTATTTTGGGAATGCAAGCACAGATGAGGCAGAATGTTATCTTTACAGACTAGTGCTGGGTCTCAAACAGGTAGAAAAAGGCACAGGATTTAGTTACATGGTTAAGGTCCCAAAGGGAACTGTTAAAAACCATGAGAGGCATAATGTTAAAAGATGGGTGTTGGTTGTGGCTGGAGGGGTTGATGGACTCATTATTCTACTTCTTGTTGGAGGGTTTGGATATTGGTTGGTTAAAAGGAGAAGTCATAGCTTGCATTCTCAGACTGGCACTACATGAGCTGTTTAGGAAAATGCCTGGACCAGGTTTAACTTCTGAGTTCATTTGTGAAAAAAAAATAATAATATAGAAATCATTCATTGAAACATGTAAACACATTTTTTGTTGATTTCAGGAGAATCATCATAGATCATTCAAGTAGATTAAATTTTTTTATGAGGAGGACAAAATGCTGCATATTTGCAGCATATAGAAAATTTGTTTTTCAATGGTGCTAATAGAAATGTGAACTTTTGAAACCTCAATTTCCAAAGTCCAACGTATACATGTTTGGTTTCTTCTTGAATCATGACAGTGGATTTTCTGACTGTGCATCATTTAATTATCTTGTGGTTATTAAATTTAGTAATTAATTTCATCTACAAAAGATAATAATAGTACTATGCAATCAAAGATCATAGAGAATAGTATCAAGGGCAAGGCATCTGTTAGGTTGAGAATTGAGATATGAGAAAATCTCCCTCGTTTGTTTTTCATCCCAAATTGGAAGTTGATGATTTGGACCCATTCTGTTCTTTCATATATTGCAAAGGACTGAAGGCTGATTTTTTATTTTTTATTTACTGAAAAGTTAATTCTCTCAGTGTTGCTTCATAGGAAAGCAAAACATGTATCATTATAGCCACTAATCTTTTAAACAGGAATGCACTCGTCTTGCTCATTAATGTCTCATTGATATGGTACTAATAATTGTAGTAAAAGTTTGATATTTTTGGATTTCAATTAATTACCTGTCCCATGGGATTTATTAAATAGTAACTTCTAAAGGTGCCCCTTGCAAGGTTGTTCTAAATTTCCATAGGGGTATCTCATAAAAGTCATGAGGTGGTTCAAATGTCTTGCAAGAACTGGTGTTGTTAGTCATACTTCAAAGAGAACATAATCATATGAGATTAAGCTTTTCAGGGAACTGCTATGGTCATTAGATCAAGGAAATTTAATATTTCCACCATTGCATAACCCATGATGGTTACAATTAGAATTATCATTTCAGAAATTTAAGAATCAGGCTACATTGAAAGACTGAAGCTACAATGAAAAGCGCATAAATCCTCACCGAACATAATTTCAATAATTTTTACTCACCTATTTATAACGTTGAAGAGATAATGTTAGTAGTATGGTTCAAATAAAAATGTCGGATACAATACATGCATGAAGTTGTACCATGGCATATGTTTTGTAGAACCACTTGGCATGTGACACATTTTATTATTATTAGCTGCGCAAAATCTGCCTGTTATAGTAAAAAACTGAATGGTTGATGCATAATAAGAGCAGATCTTATATTAATATCTCTTACTAATGGTTTAAGTCTTATATTATGTGAAAATTAAACACTAGTTCATTTAGTTTAAACAAAGAAAATGAACTACTGTTTAATATCTCTTCTGTTATTCATGTTTGCATACCTCTAAGGTGTGTATTGACAGCATTGTAAACTCTATCTACTAAGATCACTGCAGTGCTTAATCTATGGTTCTGTACATTCAACTAGAAAAGGGGCCATTAGAGATGTCTAGAATGGAAGAATCATACGTGTTAGAAGAATCATAACTAAAACGGGATAAGAAGGCTAAGTGTTCTGTTTTTCTGTATACTGTACTTAATGTATTAGACACCCGACATTAATTTATCTTATATTTGTTATTAGAAAACCAACTGTCAGTTTTGAGATATTGTAATCGTATCTTGATAGATCATGTTTTAAAAAATTGAATCAAATTGAAGAATGGGAAACCTTTCTTTGTATATTATTAACTCGTTGTACTTTATTTTTACTTTATAGTCCAAAGACAGATCGATTCAGTAATGGATTAATGGTAATATATGATAAAGTTAAAAATTTATCAACATATCCTCAAAACAGCAATCCAATACTTGATCTTTTAAGTTTGTTTGGATGAAGTAATTTTAAATTTAAAAAAATTAAAAAATTTTAAGAATTTTAAATACTTCAATTGAAATTCTTTTATTTTTAAATTTATGTGTTTGGATAAAAAAATTAAATTTTTTTATTTTCGAAATTTCGTCTGATTCAGAATCCGACCCACCTTGAAGTTAGCGATCTTCACCTGCTTCCATGAGTTTATTAGCATATTCAAGGACTTGATGTCCTTGTGCACGATGTGCCGCAAGTGTAGGTACGCCAACCCCTCCAGCGACCCTCCGTCCATGAACTCCAACAACACCTGGATTTCGCTGTTCTGATCGTACATCTCGTGGCACTTCACCACGTTCGGACTGTCCATGTCACGAATGATCTGGATTTTCTGGTGGATCTACCGCCGCACTGAATCCTCGTGGTGACTGTATATCACCTCCAGCATGTACACGTGCTAGCTGATGCGGTGGATCACCTTGTACATCGTCCTGTCGCTCCCGCTCTTGATGCGGTTTAGCCTCTCCAGCTCTAAGGATGGGATCACTTGCTGCGCCGTCGCAACAGCCGCTGATGGGGGTAGAGGAAGCGGCACCGCCAAGTTGGTGTCCTGCTGCGGCAGTGACAAAGTCAGGTCCTTGTGGCGATGATGGGAACATCAGCGATAGAATAGAATTTCAATTTCTCACATTTTAGAAGGAAATTAAAATTTCACATTTTTAGTTGTTTGAAATTCTGTTTTAAAATTCTAAAAATTTAAATTCTTATAAAAACATCCAAACAATGAATTTTAGATTAAATTTTTTTAAATTCTTTGATAAATTACTCTCCTCAATTAAAATTTTCTATCCAAACACACTCTAAAAATATTCTTTACTGGGCTTAGGACCGAATCTGTATGGGCCTCGTTGACCCAAATGCGGTGTCAACTACGGTTAACACCAAGGACTAAGACTTCTAAGATAAGTTCAGGAATAGAGGATGACACTTCAGCTCAAATCATTGTTGCTACACCAAAATAGGGGAATCTTGTGCCTTAGAAGCCTTGGCCCCATATAAAGGAATCCAGCCTATTTTAGGCTCATATATAAATTAATACAACTTACATCATTGCATGAGGTTATTATTACATATTATAACTTTGGTTGAATATTTATTACGTTCAATGTTGGATTATCTTTTATATGTACCCATCCATTCTCCAGAGTTTTAGCCTTGCTAGAGAGTTCACCGTCACCAAAATAAATACAAGTTTAGAGGTGCAATATATTTAGGAGCCTAAATTAAAAATTATCAAATAATTCAGGAATCAACACATTAAATTAACCTTATTGATTTAAATGAGAGTATACATATGAGTGTACCTGTGCCAGTTTCTAAATGCAAATAAACATAAAACAGAACCACGCGCTATGAGTTGATTAAACAAAGGAAAATGCGAATCAAATCCTTCTGAATCTGATCAATGATTTACATTTTCTAATTTTCATATAAATGTCTCCCTCAGCCTCTTTGGAATTGTGAAAGGGAAATGACATCCTCGTTAGGCTTGAGTTCATAACTTCAATAAATACGATTACTAGAATAACATGCACAAGCTTGGGATGTTGTCCATAACCCGTTATAATAATGTGCAGCAGATGATGTGGCAAATGCCTAGAAGGTAGCTTTCAATATCATCTTCACAAATAAAGGCCAACAGTAATTTCTGTGGCAGTATAATTAATATAGACATTAATTCATAAACTACTGCAAATTAGTCTAAATCCTCCTACAGAATCTTCCTGCAAATCCCCCCAAAAATTGAATACAATTTATTTGATCAAGATATTAAATTCATTTACGTTTTCAATTAATACTGTAGAGTACTGAGACCATTAGAAGTAGGAAGATATACCATTACTCTCAACAATTACTCATCCATTGACTCCTAGTCTCCTACAAAAGTATATAATTTCAAATGATTAGTTCCTAAATCTATTTAACAAGATTTCAAAAAATGGTATTTGACCGTTATTTTGGCTTCAACGTGTTTTTGAACTTTAAATGACTGCAATTGCAGTTACATTGGCCATGTTTATCTGCAATTTTCCTCAATATCAACGATTGCAAAAACCGTGACAGTGACCACAACCATAATTTAAAACCTTGCTACTGAACAAGACAACAATGTTCATATAACAAACAAGTTGCATTGCTGTTATCTCATTCCCTAACGAAACAAGCTTATAAACCACAAAAACACTATCAAGACATAAAATCATAATTATATTGTAAATTTGTAAGGAAAGATGTTTGCTGAATATAAGGTATGGCTTCTTAGTAACCTAGTGTCCTTAGGTGACCTTAAGAAGGGAAAGCATAATAAATTTGAAGATAGTTGAAAGCAATAGAACCATATGAATAGCAGCTAGCTGGAGTGCTGCAGTGGCTATTCAAAGTTTTATATATTAGGTGAATCAACAGCAAAGAAAAGTTCTCAGTTCAGTCAGTTGTACTCTGCTTTGGTAGACTATATTACTATACCAAGTAGTTAAGAAAATCTTAAGAATCAAGTCATCAACCAAAGCGAGAAATAATGAACACGTATTTACGTTTTCCAGCTAACACAAAAACTACTTCACCAATCTTATTAATGCCCTCAAGTAAATGATTATAGCTTCCCCATAATGATGATTCAATCATAAGCTATCCGGTTGGTGGCGCAAAGTTAAAGGTGCAGTTGCAACCTAAAGCTAGTACTAGTGTAGTGTCCTAGTCCTGATGCTAAATGAGTATTAGGTTCGCAAAATAATCTATATTAGTGAGACCAATTTACATAACATATGTCTCACTACACCGAATTTGACTACCGGGAAGCCAAATTCAGTGTGATGAGGTACATATAACTAGTAGTGTGGTATGGTTCATAGTTATACTCTTTAAACGTGTGATCAGAGATTTAATTTTCAGGTCTATGCATAAAAAGTTAGTCTGTGTACGTTGAGAGATTTTGACTCTCGACCAAGAAAAATCTTAGAAACAGAAATAACAAGGTATATATATAAAGTAACTGTGTGGTCAATAGATCGTTTGTTGCACCAAATACTGGATACATCAAAAGTTGTTGGCACGAGTGATTCTACACTTGAATCTCTTGACTGAGGTTTGCTCCCCAATTTGAACATTTAATTATAACTAAAAGTGTCACTTTATTTTACAATGAACCGATCTGGGTGCAAGGAGAAATAGTAATTAAGGAGTAAGAACCAAATAATTAAGAAGCCCATGTACCTCCTAGTTACGGCAAAAAAGTGAGGAGAGTGATATAAACAAACTCAAATACTTATATTCATGAGACTAAGAGAGTTTGACACAGTTACATAAACAGTAATGTATATCAATTATGATCATACTCATTCTCATACAGTACCTAAAACAGAAGGGAAGAAAATAGAAAGAGAAAAATAAAATAAAATAAATGGAAAAGAACAAAACAAATTCCCATAGCAGCCACATCTAGTGCTCCAGTTTCCACACGGGTCTAGTACAGTACAAATTAGCAATGTTAGCAACGTCACTGCACAATGACAACACTGCCATGATGGAGTCGAGTATTGTGGGCCATATTTTTGGATCATCAATCCTAGATGATAAATTTGTTTTTTTTTTTTTTCTGGAAGATGATAATTTTGTTGTCAATCATAATTACTAGAATTTAATTTAAATTAGTATTTTAGTTGTGAGATAAATATGTATTTTTATGTAATTAATATCACTAAAAATATTTTTAAATATATAAATTAGTCATAATTAAAACTAATAATAATTAAATATTTAAACATATAAATTATATTTTAAATTTATAATAAATAATTTAAATTGTGATATAAATTTATTTTTAATTGAAATAGATAAAGGATTAAGAAAATTGAAAACACAAATAAAAATACAAAATATGATAGTTTAAGTTAAATTTTTTTATTAATTACAGGATTAGTGTGTCAAATGTATATTTCAATTAAAGAAAAGAGAAATTATGTTTAAGAAACCTAATTGAAAAATGCATGAAAATAAGACCTTTTACACTCCAATTGAACTTTGATATATCATATATGCACACCTTAATATTATATTGTGAACACTTATTTAACACTTTTTTTTTATCTATCTCTCTCTTTCTATCATATTATATTAAATATTACATTTTTGTTTACTATTTCTATATCTCTCTATGAATAGATAAGATTTAGTGTGTTCACATACACATTTCCCCTCATCAAGTTGAGGACTCTATTTTGTAGTATAAGATTCAGGGTGTTCACAGACACATTTTCCTTCATTACTTAGATTTTATTTTGTTTTTTCCTCATCAAAATCCACGTTGCTGAGGTTGTCAAACTTAGCCTCTTTCTTTCTCCATTCTTTCATTCCGCAAACCCTAACAACGCCATGTCTTTCGCTTTTGCATTCGATTCCCAAAATCATAGTGAATCTCCAAGTCTTGAGGAATCCTCAGCTGATGAGGAGGCTATATATGAGCGTTATGCCTTCTCAGCGGTCACAAGATTCACTCGCAACTGAACTGCAATCAGCTAATTAAACAGACACTCATCCTGAAATAGTCAGCACCAACATCATGAAATATCTTATAAGAATAATTTATCTCATATTATACAATATATAAACACCTTGACTTAATTTTTAAATGCCAAACATACTTTTTTTCTTTCTTTCTTGCATCGCTTCTAACATCGATCATCTAAATAAATTGTGAATGTTTACGGTGAACAAAAACAATACCTCCGTTCCTAAATATAATATTATTTTAATTAATTCATATCATTTAATAAATTTTTTTAATTTAGTTATTTAATAATATTAAATTTGTTAGTTATTTGTATTATTTTTTTTAAAATTATTAAGACTCAGCTCATTATCTTTTTATTTTCACTGAATTATTTTTATCTAATTAATTAGTGAGCTAGTTTTTTTAATACTTATAATTAAGTGAGAATGTATACCAAATAAATCTGACTCGGTTGATTGAACAATGCGTGTAACTATTGTAAACCTTTTAATATTATGTTTGATCAACTCCTAAGAATAAAAAAATTAAAAAGAATATATTTATCTTTTTAATTTATACCATTTAATATTGTAAAATAATTAAAAATATTTTAGTAAAAAATAATTTAGAAAGTGTCTTATAACGAAATAATAATTTTTTTTAGGAAAACAAATTATTTTTTTTAAAAAAAATCTTATGTATAGATACAGAAGTATTAATCAACTCTCCTGTGTACGAGTGCTGTGATGTAAGAAAACTGGTGTTAGCGGATTAGCTTGATTACCAACTACCTACTAAACAGTAAAACATTAGATCCTAGTGAAACTTGTTTGTATGATTTGTACCCAAATTAAATAAACATGGTTCCAATTGAATGTCAATGCCAATCTCAAACACATGTTCCAGAGTAAACGGTGCAGTAGCATATAGCATAATACGAATAACTGATTGTTCACTTGAAAATTGAAATGCTATCCAACAAAAACATGCTTTTTCTTCTATTTTATTTGACATACTCCCTCCTTTAAAAAAATTGATCAATGTAATTAGTAATATTATTTAAAAAAAATGTTCTTATTAGATTTCTTGCATTAAAAATTTATGATAATATTAATCATTAATTACTTTAATTATATTTATATATTTAATCAATCATTCTTAATTATTTTTTACACTTATCGTAAAATTAAATAAAAATATTAAAAATATATTGGTAAAATGCCTAGTATAAACGATTTTTTTATGAATTCTCAAGCATCTACAATTTTATATACAAGCTTTGAATGTTTCAGTGCACCGATAATAATTATATGAGTAACATAAGAGAAACGGCGTATCAAAATAATTTTTTAAAAAATTAAATATAAATAAAAATGTTAATTATATTTCTTCAGAATAATTAATCCTTATGATCACAATTCTTCCATCCCCTTAATTCTTTCTTGTAATAGCATTTTGCCAAACCTGGCCTTTTATAATTAATTAACTAAAGTTAGTAGCTCATAGATCACTGAGTTAAACTACGGTTAAAGAATCGTTGATCTCCAACTTTCATGGGGAAATGCACTTAGATAGGGCTTCATTTTTCAAAGACATCATAATCTGCTTACTCATCCTTCTTGTTTGTATCAGGAGAACGAAAACTTTACAAAAGGCTTTTCAAGATATAAGAGGCTAGAAATTCCGCCAATTTTTTAGGAGGTTACACTAATTTGTCTATAGTAGAAGCATAGGGCATTGAAGGGTTGTTTTCTCCTAGCTTTTTAATTTACATATAAGAGGAATGCTAGCATTTCTCTTCTTTGATTCCAAAAATAAAAAGATAGAATCAACTTTCAAGGCTCCTATTATGGAGGGTGTTTACCACTCATATTATAGCTGTAGCTGTCCTGTGCAATCCAATCCAAAACATAAAAATACTTGATGTCTTTGTACAAATGATCCTATTGTCTTCCTTTTGATGCACTTTGGTTGTTTCTATGTGTAGGTGTTGCTGGCTGGATTTAGCATGTGAGGAAAAGAGACAAACTAGCTTTTGTATGATGTGGTCATCGAATTTTCCGCGAAGGATTTTGATTGCAATTCCACCCCAAATAAGTTTAGAAAGAACTTGTTCTGTTACGTAATTAGAACTTAGCCCGTGAACCTCAACGTCACTTACAACTCTCACATCAAGCAAGATGCAACAGATTTTGATCAAGGGGTGTGGCATTTCCTTTTTTTACTCTTGCTAGCCACTTCAATGTCAACGGCCATTGGCTCAAAATGACCCCGCACTATACACAAATTCTTATGTGCTGGCACTAATGAACTAATATATATTTATACATTGAACTAATTTTAAATATTACTACCTAATTCGGTCGTATTACTTGATCCGTCAAAACCAATGAAAAGTAGATAGATAAGTTAATTTCTCATAAATTTTAATATTATTTCAAGATTATCCATGAAATTAAAAGAATATTTGAGATACAATTATTTTTTAAAAGATAATTTTTCAATCAATGAATGTGCCTTATTTTGTTAATAGCTTCAATAAATACACATACTTTATACGGTAAAGAGAGTAATCATTAGGGATAAAAAGAAATTTAGTAATAAAATAGTCATATATTTCTTATAAGTAAAATAACAAAATATTATATTTATAAATCAATTAACGTGAGAATGTTATTACTTAATCAATAATTTCAAATTTAAGTAATAAATATTATACATTTTAGGAAAAAATTTATAGTTCACAATAATTTTATCTTTTTTAAAAATAATTGTCTCTAATAATAAAAAAAATATATGTAATCTATATAAAAAAAAAACTCCATCAAATCTAGCTAATAGAATTTTATTAGGCAAAAAAATTTAGATATTGCAGTTTTAAAACAAAATTACCAATATATTGCAGCTTCAGAAGTATTTACGTGTGTATTGTTGTTAATCGCACCCCACGGAGATGCCATCGATTTATCGAACACGCCCCAGCTAAGCGCAACCCAGCCAGGCGCGACTCATGTGGTGGCGACACGTGTCATTTTGAGGCGCACTATACGTAAAACTTCGAATGGTCATAACTTTTGACTGGAATGTCCGATGGAGGCGTACGATATGTCAAAATGCTCGAATGGTCCTTTTTGTATGCACTATCAATTTTACATCATATTTTTATAGGAATATCCGATGGAGGTGTACGATATGTCAAAACGATCGTAATTCAGAGAAGTAATTGAAAAAATAAAAACTAACATTAAATTTATATATTAAATAATTAAAAAAGTAGACAAAAAGGAAATTTTTGACTAATTGAATCTTAAATCCTAATTTTGAGGTACTTAGAGACGTTTTTTGGAAAAAAAAAATTTGACCAAATTCCCTTGCCCAGGGCTAGAGGACTGAATTTCGAGCATTTTGACATATTGTACGCCTCCATCGGGCATTCCAGTCAAAAGTTATAACCGTTCGAAGTTTTACGTATACTGCGCCTCAAAATGACATGTATCGCCACCACATGAGTCGCGCCTAGCTGGGGAGCCACTGGGGCTTGGTCGCGCCTGGCTGGGGCCTGTTCGATGGCGTCTCCGTGGGGCGCAATTAACAACAATACACGCGTAAATACTTCTGAAACTGCAATATATTACTAATTTTGTTTTAAAACTGCAATATTTAAATTTTTTTTGCCAGTTTTATTAAGCACTCAAGAGTTTTTCACATAGTGGCAACGGAAGCCATTTTTTTGTACATATACATTTCCAATGCAAAATAATCATCATAATTAGGGGTGTTTATCGACCGATCCAAACCGCAGTTACCGAACCGAAAAATCAAAAACCGAAAAATCGAAAAAAAAAACCAAAAATTTTCACCGGATTGGATCGGTTTTCGGATTGGCCGGTGAAAACCGATCCAATCCAAACCGATCCAATTGTAAACCATACCTTATCCTTTATCTACTTGGGCCTATTTCCCATCATAGGCCAAAAACCAAAAATCCAATACATTGCTCCTTATTTTGTCAAATGAACGTGTTTGTTTGATGGAAATTAGAAAATGATGTTTGTTTTTGTCCAATGAATGTATTTGTTTATATTAGATACTCCTTATTTTGATAAAAATAAGTCTCATAAGCTTTATTTTTAGATTTTTTAAAAAATCGAAAACCGATCCAATCCAAACCAAAAAAAATTGGATTGGATTGGATCGGATTTGAAAAAAATTTCAAACCGAATGGATGATCAAATGACCAAACCGAAAGAATTAGATCGGATGATGTTTTGCTTCAAAACCGATTCAATCCAGACCGCGAACACTCCTAATCATAATAATAATGATTTTATTAACATCAAACATGTACACCAACTTGATCGACCTTGAACCATGAGTTCGATTTACGTTGGACACATCAACATTGTCCATATTTCAAAAAATAATTAAATAAAAGTAAGAATATATAATGTAAAATAAATAATGTGTAAGTATATTATTAATCATGAAGGTTATCATAATTCAGAGCACACTTTTGTAGGGTTGATTTTAATTTTACTGAGAAAGAAAGGGGAAGTTTAGAAGCTAGATAGATATATAGTAGCTGAGACTGCTGCATATAGTGTTCTAATTTTCTTTAAGAAAAACGCTTGATCACACGATCTCTCTCTCTCTCTCTCTCTCTCTCTCTCTCTCTCTCTCTCTCTCTCTCTCTCTATATATATATATATATATATATATATATATATGATCAAATGAAGTACGTAGTCGAAATATAAATATGAAAAAATTAAGATAGAAACAATTTTAATAAAATAATGAAAACTATATAGACACCAATGTATGCATAAAATATGTATAGGTAGTTGTATTCATTTTTATTGCTTTCATTTCTCCTGAATTTGCTGGTACTATCGTTTGCAAAACATATATAAACAATGAAAATACATCCAAGAGAATTTGTGGTGTAAAAGTTGTATTCTATTTCACTTCTTGTCCAAGGGTTGGTCTTACGTGCACAGGAGACCCACCAAATGTGGAGTCATGTGCAGGAGACCATTCTCTATGCAAGGAAAACGACATATATAATAAAAGATGATGAACTATGCATTATTATGATGTAACTATAGTTTCCAAATATTATTTCTATGGACATATATATGTATTTTAGACCCTGTGATTGCCAATTAAACACATACGACTTGTTTGTATCTGAGCTAGATGTTTCGCAAAGTCTCTTTCACCCGCATGCACACATGCACAATGATATTGTCTCTTCAGGCTTCTCAATCTTCTCTCCGCTGGCTCTTCATACACTGTGATACTTGTGTCATGCACAATTGTCATAACGAAAAAAAAATACTGATACACTTTATAAATCCTTTTATGATTAACACCTTTTTTAAATCGACAAGTTACAGATCGTTGTCGTGTATTTTTCAGTCACCACAATGATTGTGTTGTTGTATCCAAAAAAAAGAAAAAAAAGGATAGAATTAAAAGATTTAAAGAAATTTAAGTAGTTAATTCAACCATAAAATAGCTCTAGGTACAAATGAATATTAAAAATGTTCTATTTAATGTATAGGAAAAAGTAATTAAATAAATTAACAAATTAATGAAAGGAATAGTATTTATGTACTCTTATTCCTTGTGGCTAGATTTTACTCGTATTTGTGTTAGGTCTTAGATACAATTATCTTAATATTATTTTTGGCTATAAAAAGAAAAAAAAAAGAATAAAAGGAATAGAAAGGGAGAAAAGGGTGGTCACGAGATAAATACTAGTTCCAAATTGTACACTATTTAATTATTTATATGTTAAACACTAATGCATTTTGTCTGGTTTCACATTTATTTTATCATTCTGTTCTACTGTAAGTAAAATTTATGATAAATTAACATGTGCATGGTGGTAGCTAAATTATCATTACTAATAACAGATATACTTTCAAAATTAAGAAAAACTATAATAAAAAATGTGTGTTGAGTCATAAGACAAAATATGACTTTAATAATTTTGATTAAATATAAATAATTGTTAAGTCTTAAGGTTGCATTCTTATATGTCATCAAATGATAATATTGTGCATGCATTTGATAAAACAAAACAAATGATAACAGTAAGATACTAAGTCTCTAATAAGTATTTAAGATAAAGTTAATGTTTACGTGTTGTGATCTTTGTTGCGGAGAATGGTCAAATATCCCTTCTAGTATTTATCTAAGCAAAGAAAGTTAGAGAACAATTAAGATCAATCTCTTTTGTCTCATTATCTCATTAAATTGAATTGTAGAAAAAATTGAAAATTTCACTTTGTGAGCATGATGTGTGTTTGAGAGCACGATGCAACCATAGAAAGGGATTTAGCAACTTGTGATTGACAGAGGGAATTAACAATTTGTGAGGGTTTTAACTTTTAAACCATTGGAAATTGTTACGGTTATTTATTATGACTTACCCAAATAATTTATACGGCTTTTAAGCTGTTATAAAGTGAAGTCGATAAATGCTAGTAGAAATTTTAATCAACAAAATTTTATTTGTTTGTCTGTAATTTTTCACGTAAATATCTGTAGGTAATATATATGTGTAATTACCGACGAATATTCCTTTTAGTAATTTTTCATTGATCTATCTGTCGGTAATTACAGACAGATTATTTCTATGGAAAATTATCGACAAATATTTTCATGAGAAATTACAAATAGATATATCCATGGGAAATTTGATGGAAAATCCGTCCATTAATTTTTGTCAAAAATTCTTTATTTCATTTTTTATTAATATTATTTAACATCGATAATTTAGGAATATATTTTCTTCATTTATATCATTCAACATCAATATTTAAATTTAAACATACACGTAATAAACAAAATACTCAAATTCATAAATCCAAAAATGATAAAACAAATTCACTTAAATTCAAAATAAATCTAAAATAGAAGCACAATGTCTAATATGTCAATAGTAATCTTGTGTCGCTAAGTTAATAATCAAAATATTCATTAGCAGAGTGTCTTTTACTGGTCATCGTGTTGTTGTTGCTTGTAACACCCCGTGTGCATCTGGCGTATTATCATTATACAATATCACAACAACGCAGCAAGCATGGAAATAAACATTTAAGGAAGCTTGAATCAAGTATAATATACACTTTTATACATATATGGTGAATCTCTGTAATATACATGGTACATAATTCTCAAAACTATACAAATGTTCCCTAGGATTCAAAATACAGATAAAATGATAAAATCTGAGCTAACAAGCTCGGTCATCTAAGCCTAGGGTTTTCTTCACTCTATCCCAGCTCAGGCCTCTTGCTCTGGGATCTCTCAGTAACTGCAGCTTCTGTTCCTGCAACATAATCCCCAAATCGGGGTGAGATAATTATCTCTGTAAACTCAGGGTTTTCAGATGTTTCCCTCCCCCTGGTTCACTTCCCAATATCACAACATATATACATACATACATATATATATATATCACATAATTAAACATAATTCTCATCAGATCAACAGCCTTCTCGGCTGATCAAAATTTGTTACATGCAAATAACAGCACAATACAAGCATATAATCAACACACATTGCCTGAAGAAGATCATCCACTGAAGGGAACATCTATTCAGGACTTCACACTAAGTACCTGAATAGGATCATCCACTGAAGGACACATCTATTCAGGACTTGCTCAACACATGCTCAGGTAGGATCATCTACTGAAAGGCACATCTATCCAGGACTTGCCGCCCAATACCTGAATAGGATCATCTACTTAAAGGCACATCTACTCAGGGTTTACATGGACGCCTATGGATTATCCCAGGGGAGATCATCCACTTAAGGGCACATTCCCAAGGGGTCCATAGTACCTCATCCTACTGGCCAGTAGATTTCAAGCAATCACATCACAATCAGCTCAGAACAAAGTTCAT
>PYAF01003436.1:445500-457272 GCA_007407185.1 Glycine tomentella
ACATCTCAGGGTTTAGTTAGCATGCAGTTGCCAGCCATCGTCAAACCATTTCATCAATAATCAGTACAATTCAGTACCACAACATCATAACACATCAAAATACAAGTCATATCAAGCAATCACCCCTGTTGGGAGCAGTGAAACACAAGCAGGGAAACAATCTCTGAAAACACTGAGCTTACCTGGTCGTAGCTCAGAATCAGCTCCCCTAGTTTCTTGGTGATCTCTACCAGCAGTATGCACGTCACGCTACAGTAGGCATGAATCAAACAATCAGAAACGGTGTTCAACCGTTTATATGGAAGGAAATACCCTTCCTCTAATAACCAATTCAAAGTCCTCTAACTTTAGGTTTATCTAAGCCTAGCTTCTACTAGGCTATACATTGACCCTCAATGGTCTGCCTCAGTCTCACCAAGGCCTCAGAGTTCCTTTAGAACTCTGTACAACTCAATTTAAAGCTGTACCAGAATTAAGAACCCACATTGGTTCAACTCAGCCAAAACACATATATAATCACATTTTTACCGATTATTTGGCCTTATGAATAACTTTTCTAAAGATACTTAAGTAAATTCAGGCCATAACATTGCTCATTCACACACACTTCTCCCTTCTCAGAGCCAAACTCAAACTTCATCCCAATTTCAGTTTCAACATGTCATATGGCTTAGAATAACCTCCTGATTACATCTCCCTAAAGAACCTAAGCCTAATTCCAGCCCTATCCACATATGGTTACTATTCATCCCATCCCCATTTCACAAATTAAACAGTTAAAATGTGAGTTTCTTACCTCAAATCAATAAAGGAAAGTTGGAGAAGCCTTTCTCCCAACTCTGGTGTCCCAAAACTAGCTCCTTTCCTCTCCACAAATTCCACTCTCTGAAGAAACTCCAAGAAATGGAAATTCTCTCACTCTAGGTTGGAAATTTGGCTCTCACTTGGTTCCAATCAGGTTTAAAGGTGATTAGGAGGTGTTTTAATGGCTTATAATGGAGATATGAAGCTTATAAGGTGCTCTAATGACTGCCTGGGGTCAAGGAGGAAGAGGAACAGTGGTTTCCTCTGGAAAAATCGCGATTTGGCCTTTTATAGGTGGCCTGACCGACATGCCGCGCCCTTGGCGCCACTTTGGCGCTCTTGGCGCCACTTTGGCGCTCCTGGCGCCAGTTTTCAGCATCTGTGACGCTGATGGCGCCAAAATCCAGTGTATCTGGCGCCCTTGGCGTCATCCTGGCGTCAAAATCCAGCATCTGTGGCGCTCCTGGCGCCACTCTGGCGCTGATGGTGCCAAAAAACGTGAAAAATGACTTTCTATTACAGGGCCACGCTATCAGCGCCAGATCCCACGCTATCAGTGCCAAGCTACAGTAACTGCTACAGTAAATTTTTTTTTTTAGCCATGATTATTATATTGCTAATCATCTATTTGTTGGTCATTGTCTTGTTGTTGCTGCTGGTCTTCTTGTTGTTAGTCAAGTTTTTAATGTTGATGAATAATGTTTCGCGCTTCAGGAGGTAGTAACTGAAGTACAACTTACTGAAATACAGACATCTCCTCCTTTGATTGACGAAACTCCTCCCTTAGTCGATTAATCTCCGCTAAATCTTGAGCGCGACTGGAAGATCATTGCATAAGCTGCAGGAAGCTGTCATCTCCACATTTATAACTACGAGTAATATCTCAAATACCGTAAAGGCGTCCCTTACGCTTTGGTCCATAGACGTAACCTAACACCGAGTCCTAAGTCTTTGTTCTTCATCAGGGTCTAAAGGAGTGATTTCTGATTCACCAACACTTGATGCAACATCAGACCTAGCTTGAGATAGTCTAGTCTCAAAATCTTTTTGTCATACATAAATAGTCATTATTTCATAAATATAATAAACATTTAAAAAAAATAAAATAGCATGCAAGATAATTAATGGTTTCACATGTGTCTATCTAGATCTATTATTGACAAATTGACATATTCTTTTGTAAATGAGTTTGCTGAAAAACCTCATCAACATATGCAGATCAACTAAGCTCCTCTTACTATTTACAAAGATTATAAAATAAACATTAAGAGGTAAATTAAACAACTACAAAAAAGTTTGTATTATAATTTTAATGTACATACCAAGCAAATAACATGATCCTGAAAGCTAATAGAACTACGTGTGTGTATACACCCACCCTTTTCAAATGCTAGCTCAATTTAATTTGGCCTGTGCACACTTGGAACGGTACTCAGGTGCATTCTAATGTGATAACAAATAGTTCCAGATATGAGCTATAATCCAATATGACCTTTTATTTTCATTTCGAGCATCCCTAAACATTTTAGAAAGTCTATGAGAGGCTTTTGAGTTAAAAGTTTTTCTTAATTTCATTCTCTTCCTCAGGTCTCCATACTAATTTTCTCTAAAGTATCACAAAGTTATGAAATGACACATAGTTAGCAAAACACCAGTTTTACAATTTTCGATGAAATAAAAAAATCAGCATTACTTATTATTGATTTTGCAGCACAAATGAAGGATATTAAATATAGAGAACAAAATAATGTAATATTTTTCTTTGTCATTAGAAATTGATTAACCATTAATAATGTTTAACATATGGAATGAACAATCACATCATAATCACTTGAAGAAAATCTTTTTCACTCCCAATGTTTCTGAATATTAAAACCATCAATAAGCCACAAACAATACAACACATTTTCATATATTAAAATCGTCCCAATTAAATTATTTACATTACAACATCACATTCAATCTCTCATATTCAAAGATTGAACCAAACACAAACAAACAACACGTTGTCATATACATATAATTTTGAAGTCTAAAGGACGAGGTGGTTGATATCAAAGTTTCAATTATGCTACAATCTTATTACAAACAGAAAAAAAAACATTACTCAATTTTCAAATGAAAAAAAAAAATCCCAAAACATGCTATCCATTTCAGTCATTGAACTAATTCATTAAGAGGGTGAATAAGTTACCTTAAAACGCTGAAAAAAGAGTTCTTGATAATTTTTTGGAATTGCTTCCCATGTTGGTCATGGGTTAACAAATTGTTGCCTAATGAACAAGGTGATAACCTTTGCCGCCATAGAATATACGTTTGAGTAACGGAACAATCACCTAACATAATCACACTTGTTAACATGAGAATAAGAGACAAATAGAAAAGTTTAAAAATGGTTAGAAATTTTTCATATAGGTAATTATCAAATAATAAATCTAATTAAAAAATAATTATCCACATAGGTAAATAAAATCAACTAATTAAACATGATTAAGACAGCAATTATGTAAACAATTAAAAATTATTTGACATAATATAAAAATGATATAACATGTAAAAAAATAGACACCAATTAAGAAATATTACTTAATTAAACTAAATACCTATCAATTAAGTTACTGCACGTATAACAACACATATACCAAATAGGTGCAGAGCTATATAGCACACTCCTGAGTTCTCGACAATTCTGCTATTATAAATTTATAAATGATATGTGTTTGCTCTTTCGTTCAATCCTTTCGTTTCTCTTTTCATTGTGTTTTATATGATTGTTCGGGGAACGACCATAAATATATAGATGGAGAGGAATACCCAAATTTTAAAGAATTATTATGATGCTATCTTCTAAAGGAAAGCAAGTGTTTTTCAAAAGCTATAAGGGTATGATTATTATTTAACAAGATCTCAGAAAAGTTTCTATTAAGTTTACACTGATTCATGCTCACTTTTAAAACATTATTTTTCTGTTTATTTCTCTTTTTTCTATTATATTTTTCTTACATGGAAAGTAGATTCTAAGAGTGTAAAATTACGATTTATTTCCACGAAGAGAGCGAGAGACAATTGTTTTTGCAGCAAAAGTGGGGTCTCAGAGAATCGGTAATGAGTGCTTTTTGTACGAGGTGATCAACAAAAGAATGAAAATAAAACCAATATGGTGGAAGACATCATTGCCATACAGGCATTTGCCACATTGGTCAAAATTTAATCCTGTGCAAAAAAAAATAATGGAATGATATTTTGGTCTTATAGAAATTAAAAACACAATAAAAAAATTAACTTTTTAAACTTAATAAATCAAACTAAAATAAAATGAGAGATCTAAATTGTATTTTAATTCATTTTTAAATAGAATGTCGTTTTAATTCTTCATTTTTTTCCATCAACCCAAATATAACAGCGGAGATACAGTGTAATTGTTTGGGAAGAAAGTAATACTATAAAATAATTTGAATCCATAACTCATTATTTCTCCATGATTGGGCAATTGAAGATTGGAACATGGAATTCAACCATAGAAGCTCTCCACAATAGAGACACCATAAGCATCGGATAAAATCTATACATTAATTTTATTGTGTGGTAAACTACAAGGTGCAATATAAACCAATACGTTAGAATACAAGAAAAAGCCCCTCAATACGGCTTTGAAGTTCAAATTATTTGGGTACGAAATTGAACAATGAAAGAAAAAAGATGAAAATTGAAAGACTGGAGAGGCAAATCAATCCCATAACGACAAACAACTTTACCAAAAAATCTATCTATCAAAACTCAAAAAACCAAACAGCGTGGGGACTTGCACTGTTGGTCCAGGTCCAGCACAGGTTTATTGTTCATATAAATATATAATAGACGAGTGTTTGTATTTTTAATATATTTTTCATTCTTCTTTAAAAAAAATCATTCCATCTTTCACATAAAATTAGGAGTGAGATTCATTAAATATGAAAGAAACTTATAAAATATTGTGATTTTTAATTTTTAATAAATTTAGCTAATAGTAGAGAATATATTAAAAAAATTGTATGGATACCATTTATCTTCTTACCAATTCTATTTTCCCCGTTTTATGTGTTGTATTCTTTCTGATTGTATCTTCTGCTACGGTACTGCTCTATATATTATTCTGTTCTGTATAACTTTTGGGATTCAGAAAACATGATGAATTGCCACTTTTGTGTCGTCTTCTGCATTTTTTCCATTGCAATTGTTTGTTTTGAGTAATTGCCCGTCTCTCCGTCCTAATACTTAATTTACCGACCATACACACTAGCATAGATGCATTACAGTTGCAGACCAACCAGGCAAGACCTCATAACTTTGCCAAGACCGCACATGCATTCTGATTTGTTAAACTAAATTAATTAAATAAATTAAAAACCCTTCTCTTCTTCGTCTTCATTAATAACAAAAACATAGATGATGAAACGAAACAGAGAGAGGGAATTGGAGTGAAACCTGAATGGAGAATGGAGGTTAGGTTAGACAAGGAATTTGATTTTGGAGCTTAAAAGTTACAATGAAACCCTTATCTTCTTCGTTTGCTTCGTCTTCGATCTTCTTTCCCACCGAAGAAGTAAAGTTTAATACAAATAATTGGAGAAATGGAAACAATTAGAGAATAAAATTGGAGAACATAATAATACCTGAAGTGCGGACAAGTTCTCCGTGTAGAACTACTATGCAAGTGCGGACAAGTTCTCCGCATAGAACTACTACGCATTGTTGTTGGGCGTAGAACATAAGGTAGCTCTCTCGTCCGACGGCAACATCATGGCAGTGTAGAATAAAAGGCTTTCGAAAATCACCAAAGGGAAGTCACTGAGTCCCTCATTTGGGTTGGGTTATATTAATTTTGGGTATGATTTTAATTTTCGACGGAAACGTTTTCTGTAAGAAAAATTCATCGGTAATATTTAAATTTTTGACAGAATAAAATCAGGGGTAAAAATCCATTGATAATTTTTTCTTTCCGACGAAAAATTTATCCGTGTAAATTCTCTTGGTAATTTAAGCATTTTTCTAAGCAATACCTTTTGTCGGTAAATTTCATTGGTAATTAAGACATTTTTGACAAAAAATATTTTGTCAATAATAACGATTTTTCTTCTGGTGCAATCATCTACTCATTTCATTTAATCTCATCTACTTTATTGACCATATACCTCTATACAGCACAAGGAGATCTTCTCTCATGCTCTATTGTTTGAGTTATTCTACTTTTCTATTGGATTCATAACTCATTTGAACATCAGGGTATTTATAGGTTTCTTTGCGTACCTAATAACAAAGGGCCCATCGCCACCAATCGACACCTGTAAACTCTTTTGCCCCCACATTAAGATTCAATAAATTATATATATATATATATATATATATATATATATATATATATATCAGTTTTCTCAACCATCGTTGCATTGATGTTGGCGTTTTATAGTGATAGTATAACGATCCTTTTTTTTATAAAATAAAATTTAAAATCGTATTACGATCGATCTTATGATCAATTCATAATCATTGTATCAGATAAAAAGTATTCACCAACAATATATCAGATAAAAATGTGGAGGACACGACGACGAGCATGCACGTGCCACCGATACATATGCTCCAAACAATAGCCCTTAATTCATTTTACGCCTCACGAAACCGAATATAATTTGTGTTTCTAGTGGGGGCCATCTTCATCGTTATCTTACAAATCATTTTAAAAAAGAAAGAAAAATTTCTCATCATCTTCATCAAGGGAATTATTGTGGGGTATTGCGACAAGGACATAATATTATGATCTCAATGAAATTATGTGGAGCTAATGAACAAGCGAATGTTAAGGAATATTCTTATAAAAACTTGTAAATATTTTATTGAAGCTAAAGAGAAAAAGCCTTACTATCGGGTTAACTCAATTGAAAGACTCTAGAAATGGAGATGTATGTATTATGTGTGTTCATGGAGAGCCCTAAGCGTTATGCATGAATTCTTAGTGACTGCACATAAGAAATTAGGGTATTTGTCTTGACAGTTAGGGCATATGTTGCTATGGAATTAGAACGAGGTCCTAAGGAATCATACAGTTTTTTCCCCCGACAAAAAAAATATATATTAATACGGTACCAGTTGTACCACAGTTTTACACCCAAATACCAAAGTAACAGACAAGCAAAGAAATTAGAACAAGGTCCTAAAGAGTCAATGCAAACATAGTTTGATTGCGTGTGCTAGGTTTAGAGAGGGAACTATGTTTAGTTGATCACGAATTACTTGTGTTTGTGCTGAGTCCTTGTATCTTGAGTCTTTTGCTTTTTTGTCAACTGGCTCACACTATAGGTGGATTTCAAAGTTCAATTAATTAGGTTCATACTAACTCGATCACCCTAACCCCCAATAACCATGACAACCAAACTTTATTTTTTCTTAACTAATATCAAACATTAGTACATTATGTTTGTTCTAGTCTCTAGGGAGAATAATATCATACTTATTCTTGCTAAAATAAGATTAATATTGTATGAATTTGTAAACACCTCATCAGGGACAGACCCAGAATTCACTGACTGGAGTCAAAATCAATAAAATATATAAACATTAAAATTCATACAAAATATTTATATAATTTTAAAATGATTTAAAAACATATATGATATAACAAAGAATATATTTACATAGAATATATTAAACACCCTAAATTAAAAATGATAATAAACAATTTTATGTTTCACCAAAAAATTTAATGAATTAAATTTATAATAAATATTGATATTTATGTTAATTATATCTTTCTTACGAAAATTCTTATTAATTATATTCTAAAAATCTACTCAATTTGAATAAATTATATAGCTCACTAAAATATTTTTTAGAAAAAAAAGTAGCCAACAACCATTGAAGAATAATTTACTTTCAAAAAGTTAAAAAAATGAAGAAAAAATATTTGTTATAACAAATGCTACAACTTTAAAAGTAAATTATATGACAAATCTTTAGTGTAACATAATATCTAATTTGTTTTCATAAGATTTATATAACACGTGGATCTGTATTTGTCCATTAGAATGAAAAACATAGTGAAATCTCATAATGGTAGAAATCAAAGATAAAGAAGAAACAATAAAAATAAAATAAAAATTATAAGAAATTGTTGATAGAAAGGTAGAATATTTCTTGATATGTTACAAAATTTAAGTTGTCAATCTTATATATAATTTGTAAAATTTGACTCATTAATGTTAATAAAATTATTTGATTATAAACTATACTTATTTATTATAACTTTTAAAGTAGTAATAATAATAATTATAACATATTATAAAAAGAAAACTATTTAAAAGAAAAATAAATACTACTAAAATATTTTATCCAGAAAAAACAAAAATATAATTATCTCTATTCTTTACGATAAATATTACAAAAGAATAGAATATTTTATTAAAATATGAAATGATAAGTAATAATTAAATAATATTATTTACATAATTAAATTTCTAAAAGTAAATTAATGCTTAATATTATTTGTTTTTAGAATTACCTAATATAAAAAAAAATTAAAAAAAATCGGAGGGCCAAGGCCCCACCTCATTCAGCCGTAGGTCCTCGTCCATTACACCCCTCTCCATAATGTTTGTATGTATGTATTATGAGTGAAAAATATATTTTTACACTCCATGAGCTAGGTTAATTCATGATATTGTGCTATTTTTTTAAAAATTGCACTACGTTAATTCACTAAATAATTTAAACTACATGTAATTCAATTATTTAATTTTATTCTAATTATGAAAAAAGATTAGTACACTAGCTTCTATCATTTTATACATAGAATTGGAATGTGACTATAACTTTCCAAATCTTTAATATATATAAATTGTGCGACACAGTGTAATAAAGATATTAATGCGCTAATTTTCATTTAATAATGTCTCAAAATTTGTATGATTCCAATTTTAATTTTGTATATTTTTTTAATTCTTTTTACTTATATATAATATTAATTTTAGGTGAGGCAACTCATATATTCAAACTGGTGGGTTCAACTGGATTGACCATTTTTTGGCTTGCAGAAAAGTGAACTGTGTTAGCCTGATTCACTTTATGATCAACCCGTTGTAGACCAACTTGGATGAACAATATTGACTTTGGGGGGTTTTCAAAAAAATGAAATTAATTCAATCTCATTCTCATCGGCGCTGAGAAAAATCACAAAAAAATTGGTACATTATTTAAATTTTTTATTAATGTTTATGTTTACTTTTAAATAAAGCATATTTTAAATTATTAATTGTAGTTTAATTCAAATAATACATAAAAATTAATAAAAAAATGTAAGAATTAAATCATATTTTAATAAATTGTGAAATTTTATTTGTATTATTTAATAATTATTAAAATTATCTTTTTAATAATTCATTCATATTTTCAAAAATGATAGCTGGGTCAAATTTTGATGAATTCAACCTGAATCGAACTCATGGTGAGCTGATCTAATTCAAGGTCATGCCTCATAATGCAGAGATCTTTCATATATATCCTTAACACAGGAGCAAATAAGAATAGCTAAATATTTGTCTCTGATCCATCATTTTCTCATCCCTAGACATGGTTTGAGTAGCTATATATCAGGCCATGTCATGCTGGAGAAGCCTTTTAAGAGAAGTACTAATTTCATGAGATGAGAGACAGAAAAGTAGAGAAAGAGACTGAGAAGGGTCACGAGAGGAAGGAGGCACACATGTACACGTGCGACGTGCAAGAAGAGAATGAATGTTTTTGTTGTGGCTTAACGCGGTGAGCTAGGGAATCTACGCGTGATAAGATTAGAGACACGCATGTGGTGGGAGTGGGTGTGATTGATGAATATCCTTGTTGAAAGCTGAAGGTTGATTCCATTCCAATCCATGTATATATATTAGCATATAAAACTCCAAAGGATTTTTACAAACACTTCGATCACTTCACGGGGGTTCCATTATTCCTCTCTCCATCTCTCGACATGTATGCTTCCATATATTTGCCATGTTTCCACTCAAATACCCTTTCACATCTTCCCCTTCTATGTCTACTCAAAGCAACATTTGTACTTGGGCTAATTATTACACCCAAAATATTTGATGACCAAACTACTATTACAAAAGTATCTTTCAAAGACGGTTCTACACCCCATACAAAGATGGTTGTATGATCATCTTTATATCGAGCGTCGTCGAAAATTATCATTTTCAAAAGACGACTATAAAATCATCTTTATAATCTTACTTTTTAAGACGATTCTTAGTAAAAACATATATGAAAATTAAGTATAAATGTAATTGGAATATAGAAAGAAAAAAATTATAAATATTTATATAATTCATGTAATACCGCTCTTATATATTACACATACTTTTAACAATTGACGTAATCAATACACTTAAAAAATTACAAAAATCGTACTAGTAACTAAAACTCATTAATTAGAGTTATGGTATCTGACATTTTAATAAAACAAACACCATGTTGACACTTCATTTCTTTCTATTTTTTTATTACATCATATCATCATCCATCATTACTAATTATTTATTTATTTCTTCACTCTTCTATTTTTTCTCTAAATATACACACCTCTTGAGTGTCTAAGTATCTTTCTCCAACATTCATTAAGAAGTAATGTCATGAGAACTTATAAATTCCAAAAATATATTCAATTAATAATAAAAATATGTATTCAAAAGAGTACATGCTAATATCTCTGTAATCACTATCAAGTAAAAAAAGTGAACTATTATTTTTATTTGTCACATGACATAATTATTTATTATGTTTCAGAGTATTTTCTCATTTTATTTGTAATCCTTGAAGTATATTCATATGTTAACTCTAAAAATATATATTCATATGTTTAATGGATATCATTTTAATAATATATTTTTTTCTACTCAAATCACATTTAAGGTACTCTTTCTACACAAACTAACACATATTAATTTTTCTGTGACATTTAAATGATTTTTAATGTTAATTATTATTTACTTATATATAGTTATATAATTAATGTTTACTTATCTTCTTGATTGGATGTATGTTCACGATTGATGTTTTATCTATCATTAGTTTATGTGCATCTGCAAAGTTACAACACACTTTAAGCCTTGGCGAAGTTAAATGAATGTAGAAAGGGATACTATATACAGTAAAATTAAGTACATGAAGGATGTTTTCACACGTGAGTGCTAACTTCGTAAGCAAGATAGCAAAATATAAAGAATCTGAAGAGTAATATCATTTCGCATTTGCTAGCTTGGAAGGGTGAGTGAAATAGAACAATCATTCACATTTTTCTTGGGATCAAGACACATTATATTTTATCATAGGTCATTATATCCAAGATCTAGAATTGTAACAATTAAAGAAAATAGAAATGATGAGAATTTTAGTCGTGAAAAAAATGATAATATTATAACATGTCACTAGGAAAAAAATTATATATATAAAGTGGTTATTGAGAGAAATAATAATTATAAATCCAAACTAATTATACAATTATATAAGATAATCAAAATTTAAATTTAAATTAGGATATACTTAAAAAAATTATGCGTACTTATCTTATAATCTTGATTATTTATATATAAATATATATGGTTGTGTATATATGATTAAGATTTATAATTGTTATTTCTTATCATATATATGTTAGAAATTTTCTTTTATGTGAGCAATAACAAAGGAGAATGTCAGACAACTTTGTTCTTAACAAGTTATTGTCTTCTCGCTAATATCATAAATGTGAAGTGTTTCATGTTGGTGGACATTGAGAATGTCGATATATTATTTTCAAAAGGGGATAAATTATTTTTAAATTACATGTGGATTATGGAGAAATATGTATAATTTAAAAGTTTGTCTGCCTAAAGGAGATGAATTTTTATAATTATATGTAATTATCCTTGTTGTTTAAATCTTCATGTGATAGAAAATATTTGT
>PYAF01003436.1:468626-483933 GCA_007407185.1 Glycine tomentella
ATAAATTCAAGTTATAAATAATTTAGTAGATAATTTAGATTTTGATATTCCTTTATACTCTATATATGTCTTGTATACTCGAATAAAATTTATAATTTTTTCATCTTTAATTTCTATAAATTAATAGTCTATACCCAGTCAACAATATAAATAATGGTCTATATGTATTTCTCCCATCTAAACGAATACTTCTTGCTCATTATAAATGTTTTTTTATATTGATAAATATTAATTATTAATTTATTAGTTAGAAATCACTATACAATATACATGTTGTCACTCTCTCTAATACAATGATTAAAATTAACAACCTTAGCTTCTTTTCTTACTTTGAGATCTGTACATAGCAAGAGAGTGAAAGATACCGAGGTACTTTTTGGGCATTTCTGCCTTAATCAAACATGCATGTTCGTTCCATGTCTTCAGTTTAACAGAAAAACGCGTCGATGCCTCGCACGCCACAAATCATGCAGTTCATGCATGGCGCAGTTTATCGTTTATTTGGAGAGGCAAAGTCAATTGCAGCCAACTAATAAGTGCTACATTTTCTATGTCGTTTTCCTCATCTTTGTTCTCTATATATTTTACAGCTAAACTACTTGCATGCATCCTCTCACGTGCCCAGCCTCCAAATTGACTTGTCAACACTCTTGTACTTTGAAAAGTGCGTCTAAGTAGCCATTTCTTCAGTGGTGCTACTGATCGATGTCGTTGTTAATTGTGATTTTTGAAGTTCCGTATAGAAGTGCATATGTTATGAATGATTGGCAAAAAGACAATATATGTAATTAAGACTTTTTGGCATAAGAAATTGACGTGTAATTATGAGTTCACAAATATTTATGTTATTAGGTTAATTTTTGTCAAAATTTTATATTTACATAATATTTTACTGGATTAACTTAAAAAAAATATTATATTAAATTGATGTAGTTTTTAAGTTCTTTATACGTGCTTTTTTTTCTTCTTTTCAATATCTAATTAGATTGATTGAGAATTGTAAACAAAAGTTCAACAAAAGAAAGGTGAGAATGAAACTTTGCATACGATATTAAAAGCTAAGTAGCAAGCACTCTCAATATTATTCTGTATGAATGCAGGGATGATTGAATATAAGTAAAATTAGTAAGTTGTTCCTGCATTGCATGAATATTTTAAAGAAATGTCTTTATTATTAATAATGAATCTTTTTTTTTTTCCATTAGTAACAAATAAAGTATAAAAGATGTATATGTAGAAATATATATTTTTATAATAAAAATGCCTTATTTTGTATCTATTAATTTGATATGATGTGTCAAAATTTAAAATTAAAAAATGAATTTAAATTAAAATTTACATAAATTGCAAAATTCAATTTTAACTTAATAAAAGAGAGACGGTTACTAGGATTATTGTGTGGAAAAAAAAATGTTAATGGAACCAAAGTATTTATAAACATTAATAAAATAGTTATTGGCAGATTTAAATTTTAGACATTAGAATTATCAATTTATCATCATTCTATAGTCTTTAAAATACAAGCAAGTATTTATTTACCATACGGAGGGAAAGTTTTGCTTGTCTTACCGGGTTCGAGTATAAGATTACTTTCAATAAATATATATATATATATATATATATATATATATATATATATATATATATATTTATTGGAGATGATCGACTTAAGGGAATTTTCAATAAATTAATTTACTTGAGTGGTTATATTATATATTTTATAATATTTCATATTTTACCATTTTTTTACTTTAAGAAATTTAATTAATTTTTTTAATAGACTCTACAACAGATCTCTTTTTTATATTTAATTATTCAGTTTAATTATAATTTAATATATTTATATGCTAATTTTTAAATAAAATAAAATATGTTAATTTTTAGTTTCAGTAAATATTTATTAATCTACGTGAAATAATTTTAAACATAAAAAATATAGGAAGTTGGTAGTATTATATTTTAATTAAATAAAATTTAACTATCAAATTTAAAATACATGAAAAATAATGCAAAGATGATTAAAATTTTTGCTTTATTGGAAATGGCAACTCATGATTAATAAATGAGAGAGATGGGAACGTACATTTGGCAAGATGGTATTGCCGTGTACGTGGAAAAAGCAACGGGAATATAGAAAGGTCAATTAAAAGTAGCATTGTATTGAGTATTATTGAACTGATAAAAAATATTGAGTATTATTGAATAAAAGATTACTAGCGTCACATATTTTTGGATGAGAACCTTTGCTTCACATAACAATAACAATCTAATAAATCATGTAATAAAAATAACAATCTAATATATAAATGGGTCTTACATAGTTGTTATATCAACTCAAAATAAGTGGGGTTTAAATTATTTTATAAAAATTAATATTTGTATTAATATTAGATTAAAAATTAAAATATTTTTTATTAAGGTTATTAATAAAAAAATTCAATATTACATTAAAAAGAAAATATAATATTTATTTTGAGTTTTTTTTATAAAAAAAATTATGACACTCATTTTAGAATAAAAAGAGTATGTTGTATAAAATACATTTAATATCATTGTTTCGAATAATACCGTGTGCGTGGGAAAAGCAATGGACATATAGAAAGGTCAATTAAAAGTAGCATTATTATATTGAGTATTATTGAATAAAAGATGGCTAGCTCCACATATTTTTTGACGAGAACCTGTTCATTCATATAACAATCTAACAAAGTTGTGGGTCTTACATGTTCTCTCATCATATGAATTTTTTATTTGAGTTGCTATCTGTTGTTGAAATTAGGAGAGAAACTCCCATTGAAGGTATCCTAATAAAAATATTGTCCTAATAAAAATAGAGAAAATTTTCTAAAACTTTTATTTAAGACTTAAAGAGTGAGGATTGAGATATATTATATAATAAGAGTGAATATAGAAAATATAATTTATGAAGAGTAGGATAGCAGGATTCGGACTAATCTCTTTCTTAATAACATCAATAGTCAAATTAATTCAATCGGAAACTTAGCAACTCTTGCCGGTCCAGAATTAACCAAAGTCCAAACATTTTGACATTGATATTCTTATATTATATTATTACTACAATTAAGGAAGCATTTACTTTGCTCCTAAACTGCGACTGATACAACATATAGTTTCTAAAATATCCCATAACCTTGACTTTGTTTCATGCTTAGTAGTACAAGAACGCCAAAAATCTTAGTTGGTCTTCCTACAATTGGTCCTAATCTGACCACTAGACGCAGTGAGAGGACTAAGGTTCCCCATTTTAATCATTGCATTGGCAAAGTCAGTTTTGAAACTTGCAGGATTACTGCTGTAGGAATTTACTTGAGAGTCTGTGGATCCTCCATTGAAGAGCTCTTGATCTGAGTGCAAGAGACCCTTTTTGCTCTGCAAGTTCTTGAAGTAAGTATTGTCAAAGGTGTTTGGGCTTGTGGTGTCAAGAGGGGCCAAATTGCTGTCACCACCTGTGCTAGGGCAATTTCCTTGCAATGATTTTGCAAAAGAAGAATCTATGTTGGTGTCGTTGTAAATCCTTGTTCTGAAAGATGAACATTGAGCTTGCCCAATTGTGTGCGATCCTGAAGGAAATAGGTTTTATAAAAAAGTTCAAAGTACATGGTAAAGCTAAATATAACATTTGATCATAGACATGTATTTGATCGTATATTTGTATTGACCAATGCACAATTTCTTTCTAACACATTATCTTACTGTGTGAATTTCACACGAGTCTTACTAATATGTGAGTTTTATTCCTCGTTTGAATGATTTCATATGGTATGACTCTCAGACAAATTTTAATCAATAAAAAAATTATATTGAAAACAAAATATTAGAAAGTATTTGACTAGCTAGTATATACTCTTCAAAGAAAATATACAATGTTTGAAAGAAAAAAATAATATTTGCCAGCTATACACTTGTTTCAAGATATTTTTTATTTATTAATGATGTAAAACTCATAGGGGCAAGTTCCATTCTTAATTTAATAGGTCTTGCATATTTCAACTAATAAAAAAATGTTAAAAAATGTTTTAAAATAGCATTCCTAACTATGCTGTTATACATATTTAGCTAGCTTACCTGAAAGAGCAACCAGTTCCTTAGATGAAAAACCTTTGTTGGAGAAAGAACTGATAAGGGCACTTAAACTTGAAGTGGGAGCAGGCAAGTCTGAGTTAGCAGAACTTAAACTTGCAGTGGTTGAGTCTCTTCTACCCAATTGCACAGTCCAAGTAGTTCCACCAAGCTGAAAATCCACACATGTAGTATTTAATTAACATAATTGTATATTCATAACTTAAACTTATGATTATTGAATTAAAGTGAAATAATTTTACACTAACTGATTCATGTATATATATATATATATGTATATATATATATATATATATATTGCTCTATTAATAATATATTTGGCTTGAAATATATACATATACTTACAGCAACGACCGAGTCTCTTGCTGCTACAGCAAGGATATCAGCACAAGACACAATACCAGGGCATAAGCTTTCCACTTTAGATTTTATGGTGTCTATTACATCAAAGCCTCTAATCGAACCAGCGTTGGGACCTGCTGTCTTCTCACCTGTGAAACTCGATGTATCATCCAATAGTACTGATGCATCACAACCCTGGCATGGAAAATAAAAACAAAAGCATTAATTAGGTACGAACAAAATGAGAATTATTAATTTCGAATTCAATTTAATTAAAGAATATTATGAATGAACGATTTTCAAGTTTTGTTTTTCTGTTGATGTGGACTTGGCCTAAACATCACTTTGTTGAATATATATGATAATTTGGAAAGAAATGCTTGTTGCCAGAAAAGTCCACTTTTAGCCATTATTTTGATGTGAAATTAAATTTGTATATTATTATGCAAGTGGATTTTCTTAACGACTAGAAAATAAAAATGTCTTTTTCATTATTAAAAAAAAAAACTAATAATACTCACGATATTATATCTAAGTTTTTGTTTTTGAAAAAGAAAATTCAAATCTCATATCATTATTTTCCTTATGTTTCGAATTACTTTCCCCAATTCCCCCAGCTCGTGGGACTTCAAGAGTAGATTTCTTTAAAGCTCCTGCCCTATTCTAACGACTAAAGTCTCTTTTTAGTAAAACCGAACAGTATTTAGAATAATAAACATATTGACTCATATAACTAAATAATTATATATATTACCATGCTAAAATCTAACATTAAAATTATACTTTATGAAACCAAATCCAATACGTAATAATCAGTCAAATTTACCGTGATAATCACTGATAAAGTGTGTTGGATTATTGACTTGTATAGACAAATAAATAGTTTATCACACTAAAGCACAATTGAACTGGAGAAGGAACAAAATTCAAGAGATGGTAAGTTAATCTCATTATTATCTCTTAAGTTGTTAAGATGTGTGATTTTTTCTTCTTCTTCAATATATGCGAATTGAAGTCGTATCGTCACTCTATGACATTATATATATGTAAAAAAAAAAAAAACGACTTTAGTAATTATGATAAAATATATAATTTTTCCGTAACTAATGATTAATTTTGTGTGTATGTGAACACGTGCATGCATAGTAAATGCAACTCATATACATATATATTAGGTTAAGGCTTCAAGCATAAACTTATGGTGTCTAAAGAGTAAATAAATAATAATAAAAAAGGACATAGTGAAAGTTGACTTGCTTGAACAAAGCAATCATGGAAATGAAGACGGAGCAAGGAGGCTCCCATGCGACGCTCGTTGTTAACAGCAGACACTACTTCTGATTTAATGGTTGAAAGTGCATTAGGACACGTTTTGGCATAAAAGGTAGAGGATAACTGAGCTGACACTATCCCAATAAGGCAAAAGAGTAAGAAAAAACGAACTTTGATGGTTGGAAGGATCATTGTAATTGGAGTTTTAAAATTGAAATATGTAACTAAGAAGATAGGGTTGAGTGCGTGGCTTATGATTACTGTTTGCATGTGGTGAATGCCAAGCAATTGTCACGTATTTATATGAGATTTCTCCCAGTTTACTTTGTATTTTTCTCTTTGTCAATATATGCAGCTATGGTCATGGATTAATTAAGAAATTAAATTTTAACTTGTTTATAGAAAGTGAAATGGTAGGTATTATCTGCGTTAATCGTTGATTTTCATTGTATATTAATTTTAGGCTGAAAAGCTAGCTGTATTTTCTAAAATATATTGACTTGTTAAAAGTCTTTGGCGACTTTCTACTAAAATTTACAGAGTGTCCCTTTTGAGCGAAAAATTTGAAAAGTGTGTATTTTTTTCTTTCTTTCTTGGCTTTTGAAACCGACCCACTATACATGATTTTTTTTTTTTACAATTTTTAATTTATCAAGAAAACATATGAGGAACATGGTTTTTCCATGGCCAAGACATATATTTTAGAAGTAATGCATCATTATATGAATTCGTTCTCTTTCGTTTCACTATCCAAATCGAGTTACTCTTGTTATCAAAATTTTCTAGTTTCATCATTGATAATGATCGAATAACGAAATTTACTAGTTTATACAAAATTTCAATATAAGATCTTAAGTGTTTCTTGATGTAAATATAACGAATCTTACTAGTTTATAAATAAAGAAAAATAGAAAATTATAAATATACACTCACTTTCTTTTTCATCTTATTTCCACCGTATTTTTTTCTTATCTTTTTTGTAAAACACAGGCAATTACACATCTGTTTTATTAAAGGGGATAGAGTTGTTGCGGATCACTTGGATATTAATTTGGTGCAACCCGTAGTTTCTGCAATCTCCTGAGCTGTGGGTTCTTTCTGTTTTTACCTTGGCCAAGGGTGTTTAATTAAATATTTAATACAATTAATATAAGCCTTATTCTTGCCAAATTCATTCTAATTTTCCTGTTATCTCCGGGAACTGAAGCTATGTTGCATATATGTGACAATGCGTGGGCAATGAGTATTAAGCTGGCTTTATTTCATGTTAAAATCACATCTCATTTGTTATTTAGAATTGAGGTTTACAATCATATATCATTGTGTTCAGAATTTTTCTTCTTTTTTCTATCTGCTGTGCTATTACTAGCACTGATTTTACAGTATTGATTGGCTTGTGTATTTTATTTGACAACGAAGTAATGTATGGGGACACCCAAAATAAATAAATTATATGTATTACTTATAGAGACAGATAAATATATACAATTATAGATAAATTTATATTTGTAGGTAAAATTTATACCAACGTATAACTAATAATTATCATAATAGGACCCCTTAAAATTGAGATAGAAAGTGTATGTAGATGAATATCAATTATATTTTTATTTATAAATTATTGACTTCAAGTGATAAGTTTTGTCGGTCACTAGAAGTATTTTTTTTTGTAGTGTTCTATCAACTTAATTACATATAGTATATTTTAGTGTGAAATGTTATAAAGTGGAACCTATAATATTGACCCAAACTCATTTCGTCCCTCCTGCAATCTCATGTATGTGTGGTGCCGGTTTTAATCTCGTAAGTTGGTTAAGTAGTCAAGTGGAGTCCACATTTAAGTGTTTCACTAATACACATCGATAAGCATTTTTCTTTTAATAAATATAATAAAGATAAAGATGATGAACCAATAATTGATCCATTGACGAAATAAAACTGTTTGAAGACTGTTTGTGTGAACATAATTTATAGTATGTGGGAGAAATAAAAAATTTCCCTGCCTTTCTTTAGAAAATCATTAGTTTATCTCTCTAAGAATAAAAAAAAATTGTCAACTAAAAACATTCCAAAGTGATGAAATTAAGCTAGCTAGCTAGACTCGTGTGACAGATAATTTATGCTTTGTTAGAATGTAGTAAGACAGGTCAATGATCTCAAGCCAACATGTTCTCTGGCTTTTTTGCGTTAATCAAACGTGTCACCTACTTGCCTGTCTTTCTTGACGAATATTAACGCGTTAATGCATGTTGAGAATCATTAATTAAAGCTACCCACCATGAGCATGCAAATAATACTTTTCATGACCATACATACGAAGAAGTCATTTAAAGTTAGAAAATAAAAAGCATGTCTTTACTTGTTTTTTTTTTTTTTTTTTTTTTAATAATTTGAACGCATCTTTTTAGTTTTGAATTATGACACAGGTAATCCTTTAATTACTTGGAACCTAGCTAAGTCAATAAATTAAATAACGTATATACTATATATGCATGCTGCATGCTACATACTACATGCTACATGCTAGTGCTAGTGCAGTAGCAGCCAGCTCTTTCCCACAATTACACATTCTCTATCTCTAAATTTGAATGGAAAGAAAGAAAATGACAATTTTTTAAAAGTTATTAGGATTTGTTTTTTTTACTCCAAATACTTATGATCAAGTATGATCAAGGTTCTTATATTTTTATACCGATAAATTTAGTCCACAAACTTTTAAAAACATGTAAAATTAAGAAAAAGTGGAATGATCAAATGGGAAGGCATTAACACCGAATATTTTTTATTCTCTCATTTAATTAAAAATGTCCATACATATTGAGTTTATTGATTTTTATAATAATTCTTAAAAATAATTTAAGAATGATTTCTAATCTATTCATAATGTAAAACTTTTTACACCAACAATGAATGATAATTAAACTCTTTATAGACTTTATTATTGCATGCTGATGCAAATGATTGTTTGTTATAGACGATGCTAGTTGTGTTTCTGTGATCTTTTTCTTTCTTTTCATATGCCTTACTATTTTACAGTGTCTGTATAGTGTTTTTGTTTTTGTTTTTTTAAGTTTAATGATCATTTATTAACCTATAAAATAATTTTTTAGTGTCATTTATTTACAAATCATTATCAGCATGCCTTTTAAAATAATTATTATAAAAGTTATAAAAAAAGTTAAGACACCCAAAGGTGTCATAAGATTGGATAGACAAGTCCAACACTAATGATATGATAATATTGATATATATGCAAGATTTTTTTTATTTATAAAATTCTAGAATTGAAGAAATGTATGTTTAAAACACACATAGGTACTTTAAGCAAATCTTATTTTGCTTTATTGATTCGATAAAAAAAATGGAATGGAGTGTAATAGAACATAGTGAAATAACGTGTCCATTATTTGGGTGTATAACATGATGATATGAACAAAATTATTATTCCATCTCATTCCTTGCAATCATTTTTGTTTTCAATTGTTTTTTGGAAATTTAACAACAGTTAAATTTTTTTAATGATTTTATACCTTCAATTTAGATTTTTTGGCATTGTTAGAGAACCTAAAGTTAATAGAGTTACTTGACAACTGTCAACAAGGACTAATAAATAATTATATATATATATATATCAGTGATAAATTATTATTAATATGATTTTTAAGATAATTTTTATAAAAATTATTATATTATAATTTATAATTAAATAAAAATATAATTTAAAATATTTATTGTTAATATATTTGTCTATTTTCTTACTCGACAATAAGCTACAACTTTGTCAGATAGAAATACTCCAAATCAATTTAAGTCACAATCACATAAATATGGCAACTTGTTAATATATATGCATTTTCCAAAGTTGGCTTGATAATTTTGGAATCCTGATAGGTACTGGTAGCTAAATGTTAAGCAAACAATGTTACACAATGACTAAGATACCATGCACAGTCGGTTTAAAATTAATTTGATAATTTAATTGTCAAACTCGATTTTGATTTCTTTTGTCGTTCTTTTTGACCTAACAGTACGTTTGACTTTAACATCTAATGAGACATGAAATCTAAGGAAATGCAAATAAAAGCAACTATCGTAAACAAAAGAAAATAAATCATTTGTGCACTGCATAGCAAAATTCTATATAATTTCTTCATATAAACATCTCCACACAATTCCACGCGGTTGATTATGTAGAATATATATTCCATTCATTATGGCATCAATCATGAATAAGATTAAAAAATCATAGTTATAGCAGGTACAAAGATCTCAAAGATCGTGTATATTATACTGTAACACAAGTCAAAGATTCCATATTCTTTCAAATGTGGTAATAAAGTGTAATCCTGCTAGCCATGAGTTGCTCTAATCGGGGACATGCTGAATTACAAATTAAATCTGTCTAATAAATTACAAATAACTTGTAGATGAATTGATATAAGATTATTTTAATTTAATTAATAATTTTAATTTGAATCTTAAGTAATTATTAATAAGTAAAAAATAAATAAACTTGTCTACTAATAATTAAATATTTATGGTTCTCCATTTATACGGGTGTTTGACCCTTGCTAGTTGCTGCTAGCTACTTCAGTAACACCTGTTCTGCACAAAATCACAATGAGTGACACAAGAGGTCAATTTTTTTAATTAGAATCCAGCTTCAGAAAATTTTGTTGATAATTTTCTAAAGAACTTTGAAAACAAAAAAAAAATATTTATTTTAAAAATAATTGATACCAAATATACAATAAATTTAAATAGAAGTGGTGATAGGGATCTGGATAGAAGGTTAGAATTTTCAAAATTAAAGTAACCTTCAATCACAATCAAATTCGGATATTAAAAGCATAAAACTTTTCTTAGCAAAGTTGAAAATACAAGTAATTTGAAAATCATGCGTTATCGTTGATGCGTTGTATTAAAAGAATGAGAAGGACGTCAACACAGGATTCTTCATGTGCAAGTGGTGTTTTCTTTTATTCCACGAACTATTTTAGTAGCGGTTCCAACTTCCATTCAATTGGACATTTTCTTAAAAATAGATTATTGTTCATACAAAATAAAACTAATTTTCTTCCAGCTGCAAATTTTGACACTATACCAATCAGCTTCATTGAAAATTTTAAAAATGTTATCTCATCAAGCAATCATCGTAAAAGAAAAAGAATTTGAGTTACTAACAATTTGGTCAAACTAACTTTTAAAACTAAACTATTCTTTGGAAAAGAAATTGTACTATTCTGTAAAAGGATTTTAATATGTTACATTTTTCTATTAATTTTGCTTTTTCATTACATATTTCATCTCTTATTTTATTATTTTGCTTATATGTACCTATGAGTGAAAAGATGAGAGAGCATACATTGAGGTGGTTTGGATACGTAATGAGATGATTCTTAGATGTACTTGAAAGAACAAAAATTGTTATCAAGAGCTCGACACCAAGAGAAGTAAACCTAAATTTATCTAGGAAAATGTAATTAAAGAAGATTTAATGAAGTGAAATATAGATTGACGAACGGTGTGTTTTAGGACGGATTGGAGAAAAATTATAAGTTTGATGGATGGTTAGATCCGTTATTATCTCTATGTTCTAAACGATTCTTTTTTAATTCTTATCCTCTTCATTTTTCTCTTTCTTTTTTCATCATCCTTATTTTCTTTTCTTTTATTTTCTTTTCATTTGTCTTATTTCTCTTTTTTTTTTCTAACTTTATCGTATCTTTCATCAGGTTCATTTATCACTGATCCTAATTAACTTGAGTTAAAAATGATGTTGATGTTTGTTGATATGTATTTCACATCCTATTTAACATGACTTGAAGTAAACTGAATCCTTTTTCAAATTGTCTTTGCCAATCACACTCTGGAGGGTTTGGGATAAGCTGTTTGTTTAATTTGTCTGCCTTTAGGCTTTATGCATGCATGGAATTACTTTACTTGCCAATCTTCTTTAGGATAGAAAAAAATGTGGAGCTCATTCGTTAATTAACTTACTTTATTTGACTCCATTGGCAAAAGCATATGGTGAGTTTGGCAACATCTCAGAATATAATAAAGAAATTTCTTCCATTGAAATTAAGCATTTGGACGTAGTAAAAGAAATGTTTTTTTAAGTTTCGAAAATTCAGTGTCGCTTGTAAACAGCATTTTCTTTTGATTTCAGACTATACACGAGTGGAAAATAAATATACAAAATCCCCCTCCCCCGGTATACTTGTATTCACAAGTTGGATTGGTTTAAGTTTAGGATAAAATTAAATCTGAAACAGTCAAAGTTAAATAAATTTGGTTAGTTCGGATTTTTTCTTCTTCAAATAATCGATTGACTTGTTTTAGTTCGAACTATTGCTTTATTATAAGAAAAGTAATATATTTTTCAAGTTTTTATCTTCATCAATTTTATTTTTTATTTAAATATTTAATTTTATATTAATTTAAGGTTAAAATATTTCTTATTCTTTAATGACTAATTACGTTTCTATAGTTATCACTTTGAACATATCTTTAATTTTTTTTATCTAAAATTTAATATAAAAATTACCTAATAAAAATGTCCAACTAAGACAGTTCATAAAATTAGATAAAATCATAATAAAATATAAAAAATGAATGAAAAAGAGAGAAAATAAAAAGTATAAGAAAAAAATAAGCTCTAAAATCATAGACAATTTTTTAAACTAGGCGGAATGCCTGGCATCGGATATCTTATAGGCCGATGCAGAAAGTGCGTCAAATATTTTTATCTGCTAAACTTGCAACGTCAGTTTTTCAGAAACCGATGTAGGAGGTTCCCTTTCTATATCAGTTTTTATAAAAACTGTGGTAAAACAACTTGATTGAACTGATGAAGAAAGTATTTTTTTTTTTAAAAAAAAGAAAATATTATACATATTTTTTTCATATAGTACAGCGATCAACATATTAAACTTGTTAGTTGTCACAAGTTTTTTTTTTCAAATTTAAATTAAATTACTGTGAAGTACATCATAAATTACAAATATTAAAAAAGGCAGCATAATTGAAGAAAAATATGTACAACCAAGTGCAAACATTCAAATTTACAATTAGAAATACCAAATAAATAATTATGCCGCAGAAGTTTATATACATGCAAGCACTTACACACACATATATCAATTTTAGGAGTCAAGTCAAAACAAGCAAAAAATAATACTATAAGTTCCATAAATTCCAACATGTCAAATGCACTAGGCAAAAGTGAGCTCAAAATAAAGCCAAAAGAAGATAGTAACAACATATTTATATATGTTTAGGTAACCAGAAACTCAATAAGTCCTACATGATTTAGGAATCGAGGTCACATGTTAATTATAAACATCATCTTCCTCTCAATCTGTCAAAGCCTCTTTTTCAAAGATAAAATTGTGATGATTGACTAATCACTTAAGCGGATAATACCTTGAATACAGAGTTCTTAAAGATGCCTTTGGACTTGATATCAGAATAATATATTATATATTATATTATTATATATTCTCACCAAGATAAACCGTGAAAATCTTTGTATAATTCAAATTATTTATATTTTTTGCTCTTGTGATAGAATTATTATCTGTATATAAATGTTTATATTATCTGTGTTAAGAGAAAAAAAATAGTGACAGATAGAAAATGGTGATTATATGTTGAACTTCACGTGCTTGTTTTTTGTGATGTTGCAGCATCAGGTTCTAAAGGAGCGGGTAGCTTTGCCAATTTCTTCCGCGGGATAATGGGGCAACTGGCAACATATGCTGTAACCCTTGTTATCATTATCATTAGAATAAAAGAAAGTGAGTGTGACTAGGGTTCCACTCATGTGAGCCTGTTATTGTATTAGTTTCTGTTTCAGACACTCTATAGTCTTTGTTGTTTCGGTGTGATTAAATGTATCTTAGTTGATTGTTGCATGCAACAATTAATCACGTATTTGATATAATAATTCCAAGCTACTTTGATTGTTGCATACCTTGTTCTCAAGTCGTGTTATTTTATTTTCCAATATATTCAGCTTATAAGAAGAAAAAAAATTCAATTCTACTTTCATTTTTTCACTTTGGCTCTTGGGTTCTTCTGCCCACAAAATTGTTTAAATTCGTTCGCATGAAAAAGTAAAACTTCTACTATTAAATGAAAATGAGGATAAATGTGTAAATGAAAAGGAAAATATATATATATATATATATATATATATATATATATATATATATATATGCAATGAAATGGTCGTCAGTCGATACGTTATAATTTTTTGGGCTGGCGGAGGGAGCCCATATTATTAATTGGGCTTGTACGTACTGATAGATATGACATTACCAATTACATGTTTTTATAGCGAAAAGAAATTTGTATAGAATAGGAGAATAATGAAGACAATAAATATAGTACAATTCAAAGTGGTTTGTTAGACAAAAAATAAATAATTAGTTAAGTGGATTGTCTAACCGAATAGAATTTTTCACCGAATTACAATCCCATGGAACAAATTTCTTTGAGAAATGAGAATTGAACCGTGGTATGAAAATGCTTTTGTACAATCTTTCTGATCACAAAATTTTATTAAAAAAATTATTTAATATTTATAGATTTCTTATAGAATTAAATTTAAAGAGGGGAGATAATATTAAAAGAAAGTAAGTATTTTTCACATTTAGATATAAAAAAGTGTAAAAAATCCATGAATTTTTAATATCAATATATGTAAGTAAAGTTAGATTATAAATAAGTTAAACATGTAAAATTCAAGCTTTTAGTTATGCTCGTTAAAATAAATTAGCTAAATATAGGCAAACAGTTTTATTCACAATCCACAAATTTGAGTATTTGATTTAGCTCAACTCATTTATATCCTACACATTGGTATCCTTTTTTAGAGGTAATTTTGTTCAAATTTGGAATACACTGATGATATATAGTTCACCTCTGCTAGCAGTTATTCAAACCTTGATTTATTCACTACTTTATGAGGGATTAGCCCCTAGGTCTTTCTGAAATCGAAACCAGTTTTTGAGGCATTGACCTTAGGTTCCAATTATTTATAGGGCCTCAATTTTTTAATTAATATTTTAATAAATTCTTTATTATTAGTTTCAATTATTAGGTGATAAATTACGTTATGATATAATATATTATTTACTATTATTTTTATTAATAAGACTATATAATATCAACATATAGGTATAATTAAAAGTGTTACTATAAATTGTTTAAGTGTAATTTTATTATTTATTAAAAAATTATAAAAATTAAATCTATTTTGAACCCTACCTTTCACCTCCCTAAAAAAAATGTTATTGGAATAAGTATAGACTTTAAATAATTTAATGTATGAATAATGATTGATATATACAACAGATATTTTGGTGCCAATGATGATAGGATCATGCTTTTAACTAAAGGTTCTATTAATATCACCCACTTTGAATGTATATTAGATTAATTTAAATCTTTAATTGAAAGACAATTTGAATAATTTTTAAAATATAAAATCATGTTTTATAATTTAATTTCTAAAAATTAAAACTTTAGAGGAGGATAAACTGAAAATATTATATTATATCATAACGTAATTTATCACCTAATAATT
>PYAF01003436.1:484033-524553 GCA_007407185.1 Glycine tomentella
ACTGGGTAATCAAAGCAGTGGAGTGTATGTGTATGAAGCACGTCAAGCAAGTGCACTTACTGTACAACAAACTGAATCTGTGGAACTTTGGCATCAAAGGCTTGGACATCCATCAAGTCAGTGTTTATTGTTTCTTCCTGTCATCTCTCAGCATAAGCGTAAGAATAAAGATTGTATAAATTGTGATGTTTGTCATAGGACAAAACAAACTCGTAGTTCATTTTCTCTCAGTGACCATCAAAGTGCAAAACCTTTTGATATGATACATTGTGACATATGGGGACCGTATAGGAAGACATCATTCACAGGTGCACATTACTTTCTGACACTAGTTGATGATTTCAATCGAGTTGTGTGGATTTATTTAATGGCGGAAAAGAGTGAAACACCACTGCTGATTAAAAGCTTTATTGCCATGATCCGAAATCAATTTGGAAGTTGTGTAAAAATTTTGCGCACAGATAACGGGACGGAATTCCAGCATAAACTTCTAATCAATTTGTATAATGAGCTTGGCATCCTGCATCAAAAATCTTGTACGTATACGCCTCAACAAAATGGGCGTGTTGAACGAAAGTACAGACATATACTTAACGTTGCAAGAGCATTACGTTTCCAAGCTAACCTTCCCATTGAATTTTGGGGGGAATGCATTTTGACTGCTGCCCACCTTCTGAATCGAACGCCCACAACTCTTCATAATGGAAAAACACCTCATGAGTTGTTGTTTGGTTCACCACCTAAATACAACCATCTGAGAGTGTTTGGATGTTTATGTTATTCTCACCAAAATCTAAAACCATCTGACAAGTTTGAAGCTCGTTCCCGCAAGTGTTTGTTCCTCGGCTATCCTACCAATAAAAAAGGGTGGAAACTGTTTGACTTGCAGTCACATAATATATTTGTTTATCGTGATGTAGTTTTCTACGAGGATGTGTTCATTTCTATTCCTGATCCAACTAAAGCATCTGCACAACAACCAGTAGCTCTACCAAGTTATTATCCATCCTTCTCAACAAATTTAGATGAACATGTTGTGGTGGAGGATGCTGTTCCAGAACAACCACATGAAGAATCTATCTCAGACATGCCTCATATTACTGACTCAGCACCATCAGTAAGTATAGAAGACAGGGGGAGCGTAAATACGTCTCAACCTGAAGCACACCAGCAACTAGGGCCCCAAACAGAGAGTAGCATTATGCCTTCTCGTGAACGACGTGAACGGCGGGCACCATCCTATCTTAAAGACTATTAGTGCAATACAGTGGATGCACACATACACTCTAATGCAAACAACCCAGTTGATCGAGCCTCAAGTAGTCCCTATCCTCTTAATCACTATGTTAGTTATACTAACTTTTCGGCCAAGCACAGAGCCTTTCTTGCTACAGTAAATGCAGGTACTGAACCTCGTAATTTTAAAGAAGCAGTTCTTGATCCTCGTTGGTGTGAAGCGATGAAAACAGAAATTGAAGCACTTGAAAATAATCATACATGGGATCTCACTACTCTTCCTCCAGGCAAAAGAGCTCTTCCCTGCAAGTGGGTATATCTCATCAAATACAAGTCAGATGGAACAATTGAACGCTTCAAAGCACGACTTTTGATCGCTAGGAATAACCAGATTGAAGGAGAAGATTTTGATGAAACCTTTGCACCTGTTGCCAAAATGATAAGTGTGCGTACTTTCTTGGCAGTGGCAGCTGCTAAAAAATGGGAGCTCCATCAACTAGATGTTAATAATGCCTTTCTACATGGTGACTTGCATGAAGAAGTGTACATGCGTGTTCCTCCTGGCTTCTCATCTTCAGCAAATGGCAAAGTTTGTCATCTCCAGAAGTCACTATATGGTTTGAGACAATTGCCAAGAAATTGGTTTGAAAAGTTACGTTCTTCCTTGGTTGATTATGGCTTTCAACAATCGCGAGTTGATTATACATTGTTTACCCTTCAACGCAATGAATTTTTTCTTGCACTTTTAGTGTACGTTAATGATATCATTCTTGCAGGAAACAACACACATGCTTGCCAAGAAGTTAAAAAGTACCTTCACTCTTGCTTTCAAATCAAAGATTTAGGTCCTTTGAAGTATTTTCTTGGGATTGAAGTTACCCGTGGTTCTTCAAGCTTGTTCTTATCCCAATGCAAATATGCTCTTGATATTCTTTCTGAGAGTGGTGTTCTTGGCTGTAAACCGGTTGAATTTCCGATGGAGCAAAACCACAAGTTGGCACTTTCAGATAGTCCCGAGTTTGATAATCCAGCACGTTATCGTCGTCTAGTTGGTCGGTTGGTCTATTTAACCATAACTCGACCTGATTTATGTTATGCAGTGCATATTCTCTCTCAGTTCATGCAATCTCCCAAACAAGCACATTTTGAAGCTGTTCATCGTGTGCTGCGATATATCAAATTACACCCTGGTCAGGGAATTCTTTTAGGTGCAAAAAAGTGATCTCCATGTCTATGTTTACTGCGATGCAGATTGGGCTAGCTGTCCTTTAACAAGACGATCTCTTACAGGATATTTTATTATGCTTGGCTCGTCACCAATATCATGGAAAACGAAAAAGCAAGCCATAGTTTCTCGATCATCAGCTGAAGCGGAATATCGTTCAATGGCTAGAACTACTTCAGAGGTTATATGGATTAAATCATTTTTAGCTTCTCTTGGGATTGCTCATACTCAATCAATGAGTCTTTTTTGTGACAACCAAGCAGCTCTTCATATAGCTGCAAATCCAGTTTTTCATGAACGCACTAAACATATCGAGTTAGATTGCCACTTTATACGTGAACATTTGCTGGACAAAACCATTGCTACCACATATATACGCTCGAATTTGCAGCTTGCCGACATTTTTACAAAAGCATTGGGAAGAAAAGTTTTTCATGATCTTCTTGACAAGTTGGGCATTTCAAATTTGCATGCTCCAACTTGAGGGGGAGTATTGAAGATTAAATCTGTTAGTTAGGATATGAATATAACAAACCTTATAAGATAAGTTTATATTTGTATTATGAGATAACAAACTCTAGATAAGATAAGATTTGTTAGTTTTTCATGATCAGTTTGTACAATGCCTATATAAGGCAACTTTTGGTGATTAATAAAGTGTGGAGATTCATACCATACGCAAAAAGAGATAGAGATAGACTAAAACTTATCCGAGGAAAGATAATTAAATAAGATTTGATGAAGTGTGTGTTTTAGAAAGAAATGAAAAAAAATTATAAGTTTAGAGGAGGGTTAAACCCGATATTATCTTTATATTCTATATAGTCCATTTTTAGTTTTTATTCTCTTTATTTTTCTCCTTTCTTTTTTCATCCTTTTTTTTATCTTATTTTTTTATTTTATCTTTTTTCCTTTTTTTCTCTCTTCTTTTTAACTTCTATATATCTATCATTAGGTTCATCTAATACCAACTCCAATTAATTTAGGTTAAAAGTATTGTTTATCTATCTTAGATCCGTATTCACATCCTATTTAACATGACTTGAAGTAAACTTTATCCTTTTTCAAATTGTGTTCGCCAATCACACTCGGGTGGGTTGGGATGTAAAGCTGGTTGTTTAATTCGTCTGCCTTTAGGCTTTATCCATGCATGCAATTACTTTACTTGGCAATCTTCTTTAGAATAGAAAAAAAATGCGGAGCTCATTCGTTAATTAACTTACTTTATTTGACTCCATTGTCAAAAGCATTTGGACGTAGTAAAAGATTTTTTTTTTTTTTTTTAAGTTTCTAAAATTCAGTAAACACTTTTGCTTTTGACAATGGAGTCAAATATGTACTATTGATCGCTGTACTATATTCAGTATCTCTTGTAACAATGGAGTCAAAAGAAAATTCAGTATCTCTTGTAACATATTTCCCAATCGTGTATATTTATTTCAGATTTTTTTTTTTTTTAAGTTTCTAAAATTCAGTAAACACTTACCCATAGAATTAACTTTCTTTTTTTAAAAAAATATTATACATATTTTCGTATAGTACAGCGATCAATATATTAACTTGTTAGTTTTCACAAGTTTTTTTTTCAAATTTAAATTAAATTACCGAGAAGTACATCATAAATTACAAATATTAAAAAAGGCAGCATAATTGAAGAAAAATATGTACAAACAAATACAAACATTCAAATTTACAATTAGAAACACCAAAGAAATAATTATGCCCCAGAAGTTTATATGCATGCAAGCACTTGCACACATATATATCAATTTTAGGAGGGAAGTCAAAACAAGCAAAAAATAATACTATAAGTTCCATAAATTCCAACAAGTCAAAAGCTCTAGGCAAAAGTGAGCTCCAAATGAAGCCAAAAGAAGATAGTAACAACTAAGGAAACACTTGAAAATATCAATGTACATATTTATATATGTTTCGATTATCCGAAACTCAAAAAATCTTACATGGTTTAAGAATTAAGGTAACATGTTATTTATAGACACATCTCCCTCTCAATCCATCAAAGCGTCTTTTTCAAGTATAAAATTGTGATGATCAACTAATCATCTAAGCGGATAATACCTTGGATATAGGGTTCCTAACGATGTCTATGGACTTGAGATCAGAATAATATATTATATATGGCATGTTTGAGTAAGTTTCTCTAGAACCACTTCTAGAAGAAGAAAATATGAAAAAAGAAAATGAGATGAACTTTTTCACAAGTAAAAGTAAGTTTTGCATTAGTTAATTTTTAGAAACTCACCAATATAACTTTTCTAAAAGATGAGATGACATCTACAAATTAGCTAATGGAAGACTTATTTTAGCTTATGGAGAAGCTCATTTCATTTTTTTTCTTCTTACTTTGTTCTTCTAGAAGTGCTTCTAAAGAAGCTAATATCCAAACAAGCCCTATTATATTATTATATATTATCACCAAGATAAACCGTGATAATCTTCATATAATTCAAATTATTTATATTTTTCGCTCTTGTAATGATAGAGTTATTATCTGCATATAAACGTTTATATTATCTGTGTTCAGTGACGGATCTAGGACCCTGGGTCAGTGAGGACAATTTATTTTAAAAAATAAAAATTGATAATTATCATTATCATACACATGAAGATAAAGACGTAAACATTAAAATAATAAAATTTTAATATATATAATCAAATAAATTACATATCTTATAATTGGTCTCTACTTAATTTCATGTTTTGAAATCGTTGAATGATAAGCTCATTGTCAATGTTATTGAACACATCTTTCTCAATATAAAGCTTGCCCCTTGAACGTGTGTGGGTTATAAAAAATATGGAAATAATTTTGCTTGATTTATGAAACTATTGCTTGATTTACAAATTTAAGGAGTAATTCTGGATAATGGACGGTTTTGGAACACTTTTGCTTGATTTACGAAAATATTGATTGGTTGTTACTAAAATGTGAAATTCAGTTAATTATCTTTTATCAAATTCAAATCTTCACCAGCTTATTCGCTCTTTCAAATTTTAATTCTAGCATAAATTAGTTGCGTTTCTTTTATTTTATATTGTTACGCATTTAGTTTTATTTATTTTAATCTATAATTATGAAAATTGAAAAAATGTTAATTTTATTAAAAAATATAAATATGTAGATTTTTTTGAGTTTCTTATAATTTCTTGGAGCAAAATATTGAGTGAGTTTCTTAAGAGTGACATGACACTGTGAGTTTAAATATATAAAATTAGGGAGGACAAAATATAAAAATATTAGATAATTATATATAATTTTTTAAAATAAAGGAGTGCATGTGTCCACCCTCACACATATATACATCCGCCCTTGTCTGTGTTAAGAGAAAAAAATAATAGTGACTGATCGAAAATGGTGATTATATGTTGAACTTCACGTGCTTGTTTTTTGTAATGTTGCAGCATCAGGTTCTAAAGGAGCGGGTAGCTTTGCCAATTTCTTCCGCGGGATAATGGGGCAACATATGCTGTAACACTTGTTATCATTATCATTAGATTAATCACGTATTTGATATAATAATTCCAAGCTACTTAATTTGATTGTTGCATACCTTATTCTCATGTTGTTGTGTTATTTTATTTTCCAATATATTCAGCTTATAAGAAGAAAAAAAAATTCAATTCTACCTTCATTTTTTCACTTTCGCTCTTGGGTTCTTCTGCCCTCAAAATTGTTTAAATTCGTTCGCATGAAAAAGTAAAACTTCTACTATTAAAGGAGAATGAGGATGAATGTGTAAAGGAAAAGGAAAATAATATATGTGTGTATATATATATATATATATATATATATATATATATATATATATATATATATGCAATGAAATGGTCGTCAGTCGATACGTTATAATTTTTTGGGCTGGCCGAGGGAGCCCATATTATTAATTGGGCCTGTACTGATAGATATGACATTACCAATTACCTGTTTTTTATAGCTAATAGAAATTTGTATAGTATAGGAGAATAATGAAGACAATAGTACAATTCAAAGTGGTTTGTTAGACAAAAATTAAATAATTAGTTAAGTGGATTGTCTAACCCAATAGAATGGCCACTTGATTATGCAAACTTGGCTAATGAATTTTTCACCGAATTACAATCCCATGGAACAAATTTCTTTGAGAAATGAGAATTGAACCGTGGTATGAAAATGCTTTTGTACAATCTTTCTAATCACAAAATTTTATAAAAAAAATATTTAATATTTATAGATTTATTTTAGAATTAAAATTTAAAGAGGGAAGATAATATTAAAAAAAAGTAAGTATTTTTCACATTTAGATATAAGAAAGTGTAAAAAATCCATGAATTTTTAATATCAATATATGTAAGTAAAGTTAGATTATAAATAAGTTAAACATGTAAAACTCAAACTTTTAGTTAAACTCGTTAAAATAAATGAGCAAAATATAGGCAAACAATTTTATTCACAAGCCACAAATTTAAGTATTTGATTTAGCTCAACTCATTTATATCCTACACATTGGTATCCTTTTTTAGAGGCAATTTTGTTCAAATTTGGAATACACTAATGATATATAGTACACCTCTGCTAGCAGTTATTCAAACCTTAATTTATTCACTACTTTATGAGGGATTAGCCCCTAGGTCTTTCTAAAATCATCTAAACCAGTTTTTGAGGCATTGACCTTAGGTTCCAATTATTTAGGGCCTCCATTTTTTAATTAATATTTTAATAAATTCTTTATTATTAGTTTCAATTATTAGGTGATAAATTATGTTATGATATAATATATTATATACTATTATTTTTATTAATAAGACTACATAATATCAACATATAGGTATAAGTGTTACTATAAATTGTTTTTTTTTTTTTAAATTACATCTATTTTGAACCCTACCTTTCACCTCCCTAAAAAAATGTTATTGGAATAAGTATAGACTTTAAATTTAATGTATGAATAATGATTGATATGTACAACAGATATTTTGGTGCCAATGATGATAGGATCATGCTTTTAACTAAAGGTTCTATTAATATCACCCATTTTGTATGTATATTAGATTAATTTAGATTTTTAATTGAAAGCCAATTTGAATAATTTTTAAAATATGAAATATTGTTTTAAAATTTAATTTCTAAAAATTGAAACTTTAGAGGAGGATAGATTGAAAATATCATATTACTCTTTATTAATTAATTTTTAAAAATAGTTATTGCAAGAAGTGCATACAAAAGATTTTTTATACTCTAATGAAAGTATTACATTATATCTAAATATTTTTCTTTTCAAATTAATGTATTGTTTCTAAATTACTGACAATATTTGTAACAATAGTTATTGTTGAAACATATTTTTTGAAATGAAATTGCTCATAGCCCATTGTCCATGAAAGTTGATACATTTATTGAACTATTAGCAATATATATAACTCATTTGGTAAAAAAAAGAGTATTTTTTGAATTATAATTAGTAGTGTTATTATATCTAACCATCACTTGAACCAACTAATTCTATGGGTATTTTTAAAAATAAAATTTAAATTTATGACAATATTAGTTAAAATTAAACAATTTAACTCTTTTTAAATTTTGATGAATTAAGTATTCATTTTTTTATATATAAGACCAAAGGTAGTATGTTACTTAATTTTATACATAATAATTATTTTGTTTTACTAATTGGGTTTAATTTTATAGATAATTATAGTAAATATGTTTACATTGTGAATCAATATTTAAAAAAATCTTTAGTATGTTATTCAAAGTATATAAAACAAAGGTTAACAAATTTATCCTAAATGATGAAATAATTAAATGATAAGACAAAATACTTTACTTTTACATTATATTCTAATTAAATTCTTATTAAAGTATGTTTTTCATATTTTAATTTATTAAGAATTATACTTATAAATTAAGAGAAAACTGTTTTAAATTAATTACATGGGAGGAAATATACTAGGTTTCTACTCCATGGATGTTTAATTTTCACTACACTATGCCTAAACGTCCACTAACAATCTCAACTTATGCTTGCTGCTAATAATTAAAGGGATAATAAACATGCATTTCTTCTGCCAATAGGGTATGTTTGTCTATTGTCTTCCCCACCCACTGAATGCCAAAATGGCACTATATATACATATCAAGTTGGACGATGCATGTCCATTCATTCAATTCGCACTGTCCAAGAAGATGTTGATAAGCCATATCAATATGTAAGGGTCATTGAAGAGGTACCTTATGAGGTTTTGGCAGAACATGCAATCACAAATTTCTTTCAGTTCATGTGCAAATTTTAAGCTTAAACAAGACAAAAAACGGCACTTGTTTTTTTTTTTCCAATCTTTTTTCTAATCCGTGTGCTTCCTTTAATTAGTCCACATTCTTGATTGCTTGCAACACTGCTTGCTTTACCACTTGCGCGTCAACACTGTCGTTCTTGTGACTCTGCAAGATAAGGCTTTTGTCAAATTAAAGTTTAGAATGAAAGTTATAATAATTTGAGAGTGTTGTTGGTTGCATCATATTTTATTAATTACAAGGAATATTATCCCCATAATTTTGTTACCACAATATATAGCCCATGCAACTAAAAATAGGTAAAGGAACCCAAATAAGGTGATGTTGTTAACCTCTCTTTTTTAGAACGAAACTGAAATTATTGTTGCTGTTGGGAAGAATGGTTTAATTTTGTGGAAATTTCTTGTATGCTCCTTCCTGAAAATTCTTCCTTTAGGAGTAGGAGCATGTAGCACTCCATTAGATACATTTTTTTTTTCCTTCAAAAGGTGTGCATGCACTCGAATATCCAACTTGTGTTACTGATTGGAACCCCAGATCAATAAAAGAATTTCTCACCAAAATGTTAAAGTTACTCGTTGTTCTAGTTTCTATGTATATGTATATATTTGAAATGGTTGATATGAAAGGATATAAAGTGAGAAACTTATATATAAGTTTCGGAACTCATGTAAACCAACTATAAGGAAAGAATTGTGAACTGGTTAATTTAGACGTTTAAAATTATTTTAAAAGGAAAATCGAAGAACAATAATTAAAGGGAAAAGGTTTCATGATATAAAGAGTAACTAATGATATAAATAATTTATATATATTGTCTTACTTCTCTTCCCACAGCTTCTATCTGGAAACTGTCTTCACAAGAAACCCTAGCATCAAGCACATCAAGGCCAAGTTCTTCGAAGGCTTCGAGTATAGAGACGAGCATTCCAGGGCAATTCTTTTCTAAAAGCACATTAATCAGGAAACCCTTTTTTAGGGTTATCACAATTACCTGCAGAAATTTTTCCATAAGATATATCAGTGATGAATTGTGCTAACTCAGAGTGAAAGTTTTATATCACACACATGATAATGATGATTTTATCCAACTTAATTCAGTGGAATAATTAAATGTTTCTATGTGATCTTAGAACCAAAAAAATATAACAATCTTGGAATAAAATACAGCAACAAGATTAATAATTAAGCACCATAGGTAGTTCATCAATTTGAGAGGTTGTTGATGATTCCGCGATTCCCAGCTCTGAGTTCAGTACCTCCACTTTTTGTTTCAACTCCTCTATGTATTTTGAGGCGTCAACAATAATTGAGGCTTTGTTCAACTGCCAAACCCAAATAAAAAAAATATATAATTTATTAACTAAGTCACACATATTTAAAAGCTTTGATTCAAGATGAACCAGAAGCACAAGCTTCATATCTGTAATAATAAACATCAATATATAGAAAGATAGATATATATAATAATATAAAACCAATTACAGCAGTGGAGTTTGTGACATCGCGAAGTTGTTGCAACGTTTCTTCCAGAGATGCTCTTCTTTTCTCCCTAGAAGCAGCCATATAAATGCTTCTTCTGGTTCTTATCACTTTTGTCTACTTGATTTGATTTTGATTTTCTCTCTCTGTGCCCTTCCTTTTCCATCTGTCGCTTAGAGTGGCGGTTTTCCCTTTTTATAGAATTGGCTGAGCAAATAAAAAATATGTGATATGTTGTTTGTTTGCATATCGACTACCTAAATATTCCTCACAACAAATTATGCTTTTACGAAATTGACCTCATCATTTTCAGATATCTATAAATAAAAATTTCTGGAGAAGCAATGAATATATATATGATAAGAAATAACAATTATAAATCTTAATCATATATACAACCATATATATTTATACATAAATAATCAAGATTATAAGATAAGTACGCATAATTTTTTTAAGTATATCATTATTTAAATTTTTATTTTGATTATCTTATATAATTGTATAATTACTTTATATTTATAATTATTATTTCTCTTAATAACCACTTTATATATATAATTTTTTTCCTGGTAACATGTTATAATACTATCATTTTTTTCACGACTAAAATTCTCATCATTTCTATTTTCTTTAATTGTTACAATTCTAGATCTTGGATATAATGATCTATGATAAAATATAATGTGTCTGATCCCAAGAAAAATGTGAATGATTGTTCTATTTCACTCACCCTTCCAAGCTAGCAAATGCGAAATGATATTACTTTTCAGATTCTTTATATTTTTCTATCTTCCTTACAAAGTTAACACTCACGTGTGAAAACATCCTTCATGTACTTAATTTTACTGTATATAGTATCCCTTTCTACATTCATTTAATTTCGCCAAGGCATGCTTAAAGTGTGTTATAACTTTGCAGATGCACATAAACTAATGATATCGATAGATAAAACATCAATCGTGAACATACATCCAATCAAGGAGATAAGTAAACATTAATTAATATATATATATATATATATATAAGTAAATAATAATTAACATTAATTAAAAATCATTTAAATGTCACAGAAAAACTAATATGTGTTAGTTTGAGTAGAAAGAGTACCTTAAATGTGATTTAAGTAGAAAAGAATATATTATTAAAATGATATCACTTAAACATATGAATATACTTCAAGGATTAGTAATAAAATGAGAAAATACTCTGAAACATAAAAAATAATTATGTCATGTGACAAATAAAAACAATAGTTCACTTTTTTTACTTGATAGTGATTACAGAAATATTAGCAAGTACTCTTTTGAATACATATTTTTATTATTAATTGAATATATTTTTGGAATTTATAAGTTCTCATGACATTACTTCTTAATGAGTGTTGGAGAAAGATACTTAGACACTCAAGAGGTGTGTATATTTAGAGAAAAAAAAAATAGAAGACAGAAGAAATAAATAAATAATTAATAATGATTGATGATATGATGTAATAAAAAAATAGAAAGAAACGAAGTGTCAACAAGGTGTTTGTTTTATTAAAATGTCAGATACCATAACTCTAATTAACGAGTTTAAGTTACTAGTATGATTTTGTAATTTTGATTTTAAGTGTATTGACAGTAGTTAATTGTTAAAAGTACGTGTAATATATAAGAGCAGTAATACATGAATTATATAAATATTTATCATTTCTTTGTTTCTATATTCGAATCACACTTATACCTATTTTTATATATGTTTTTACTCTTTCTAAATGTTTGATAATATATATATTGAGTGATGGATCATCAAATATTGTGGGTGTAATAATTAGCCCCAGTACAAATATTGCTTTGAGTAGACATCTAAGGGGAGGATGTGAAAGGGTATTTGAGTGAGAACATGGGAAATATATGGAAGCATAGATGTCGAGAGATGGAGAGAGGAATAATGGAGCCCCCCGTGAAGTGATCGAAGTGTTTGTAACAATCCTTTGGAGTTTTGGATGCTAATATATACACATGCATGGATTGGAATAGAATCAAGCTTCAGCTTTCAACAAGGATATTCATCAATCACACCCACTCCCACCACATGCGTAGATTCCCACAACAAAAACATTCATTCTCTTCTCTTGCACGTCGCACGTGTACATGTGTGCCTCCTTCTCACTCTCTTGCTCTACTTTTCTGTCTCTCATCTCATGAAATTAGTACTTCTCTTAAAAATGTTCTCCAGCATGACATGGCCTGATATATAGCTAGTCAAACCATGTCTAGGGATGAGAGCATGATGGATCAGAGACAAATATTTAGCTATTCTTATTTTCACCTGTGTTAAGGATATATATCTTAGATCTCTGCATTATGAGGCATGACCTTGAATTAAATCAGCTCACCATGAGTTCGATTCAGGTTGAATTCATCAAAATTTAACCCAACTATAATTTTTTAAAATATGAATGAATTATTAAAAAGATAATTTTAATAATTATTAAATAATACAAATAAATTTTCACAATTTATTAAAATATGATTTAATTCTTACATTTTTTTTATTTTATGATTCATATTTTTATTTAATTTTTATGTATTATTTGAATTAAACTATAATTAATAATTTAAAATATGCTTTATTTAAAATTAAACATAAACATTAATAAAAGAATTTAAATAATGTACCAATTTTTTTGTGATTTTTCTCAGCGCCGGTGAAAATGAGATTGAATTAATTTCAATTTTTTGAAAACCCCCCAAATTCCTCTCGTCTAAATGCCAAAGTGAGTCAATATTGTTCATCCAAGTTGATCTACAACGGGTTAATCACAAAGTGAGTCAGTCTAACACAGTTCACTTTTCTGCAAGCCAAAAAAATGGTCAATCCAGTTGAACCCACCAATTTACATGTATATAAAAGGATATATATAATGTGACTATATATATAATTTATATATATATATATATATATTAAAGATTTGGAAAGTTATAGTCACATTCCAATTCTATGTATATAAAAGGATATAAGCTACTGTACTAATCTTTTTCCATAATTAGAATAAAATTAAATAATTGAATTTACATGTAGTTTTAATATTTAGTGAATTAACGTAGTGCAATTTTTTTTTAAAAAAAAAAACACAATATCATGAATTAACCTAGCTCATGGAGCGTAAAAATATATTCTTCACTCATAATACATACATACAAACATTATGGAGAGGGGTGTAATGGACGATGAGCTAGGGGCGGACCTACGGCTGAATGAGGTGGGGCCTTGGCCCTCCGATTTTTTTAAATTAATTTTTTTATATTAGGTATTTCTAAAAAAAATAATATTAAGTATTATTTTACTTTTTGAAATTTAAGTATGTAAATGATATTATTTAAGTATTACTTATCATTTTATATTTTAATAAAATATTCTATTCTTTTGTAATATTTATCGTAAAGAATAGAGATAATTGTATTTTTGTTTTTTCTAGATAAATATTTTAGTATTATTTTTTTTCTTTTAAATATTTTTATTTTTATAATATGTTATAATTATTATTATTACTACTTTAAAAGTTATAATAAATAAGTATAGTTTATAATCAAATAATTTTATTAACATTCAATGAGTCAAATTTTACAAATTATATATAAGATTGACAACTTAAATTTTGTAACATATCAAGAAATAATCTACCTTTCTATCAACAATTTCTTATAATTTTTATTTTATTTTTCTTGTTTCGTCTTTATCTTTAATTTCTATCATTATGAGATTTCACTATGTTTTTCATTCTAATGGACAAATACAGATCCACGTGTTATGTAAATCTTATGAAAACAAATTAGATATTAAGTTACACTAAAGATTTGTCATATAATTTTCTTTTAAAGTGGTAGCATTTGTTAATTATTCTTCAATGGTTGTTGACTACTTTTGTTCTAAAAAAATATTTTAGTGAGCTATATAATTTATTCAAAATGAGTAGGTTTTTAGAATATAATTAATAAGAATTTTCGTAAGAAATATATAATTAACATAAATATCAATATTTATTATAAATTTAATTCATTAAATTTTTTTGTGAAACATAAAATTGTTTGTTATCATTTTTAATTTAGGGTCTTTAAAAATATGTTTATTATATTCTATGTAAATATATTCTTTGTTATATCATATATGTTTTAAATCATTTTAAAAATATATAAATACTTTGTATGAATTTTAATGTTTATATATTTTATTGATTTTGACCCCAGTCATTGGATCCTGGGTCTGTCCCTGATGAGGTGTTAACAAATTCATACAATATTACAATCTTATTTTAGCAAGAATACGTATGATATTATTCTCCCTAGAGACTAGAACAAACATAATGTACTAATGTTTGACATTAGTTAAGAAAAAATAAAGTTTGGTTGTCATGGTTATTGGGGGTTAGGGTGAGTTAGTATGAACCTAATTAATTGAACTTTGAAATCCACCTATAGTGTGAGCGAGTTGACAAAAAAGCAAAAGACTCAAGATACAAGGACTCGGCACAAACACAAGTAATTCGTGATCAACTAATCATAGTTCCCTCTCTAAACCTAGCACACGCAATCAAACTATGTTTGCATTGACTCTTTAGGACCTTGTTCTAATTTCTTTGCTTGTCTGTTACTTTGGTATTTGGGTGTAAAACTGTGGTACAACTGCTGCCGTATTGATATATTTTGTTTTTGTCGGGGGGAAGACTGTTTGACTCCTTAGGACCTCGTTCTAATTCTTTAGTAACATATGCCCTAACTGTCAAGACAAATACCCTAATTTCTTATGTGCACTCACTAAGAATTCATGCATAGCGCTTAGGGTGCTCCATGAACACACATAATACATACATCTCTATTTCTAGAGTCTTTCAATTGAGCTAACCCGATTGTAAGGCTTTTTCTCTTTAGCTTCAATAAAATATTCACCAGTTTTATAAGAATATTCCTAAACATTCGCTTGTTCATTAGCTCCACATAATTTAATTGAGATCATAATATTATGTCCTTGTCACAATACCCCACAATAATTCCCTTGATGAAGATGATAAGAGAAATTTTTCTTTCTTTTTTAAAATAATTTGTAAGATAACGATGAAGATAGCCCCCAGTAGAAACACAAATTATATTCGGTTTCGTGAGGCGTAAAATGAATTAAGGGCTATTATTTGGAGCATATATATCGGTGGCACGTGCATGCTCGTCGTCGTCTCCTCCACATTTTTATCTGATACAATAATGATTATGAATTGATCAGAAGATCGATCGTAATACGATTTTAAATTTTATTTTTATATAAAAAAAAAGGATCGTTATACTATCACTATAAAACGCCAACATCAATGCAACGATGGTTGAGAAAACTGATTTATATATAATTTATTGAATCTTAATGTGGGGGCAAAAGAGTTTAAAGGTGTCGGATTGGTGGAGATGGACTCTGTGTTGGTTTATTTTCTATTGATTGACTAAGTCAAAATCACATAAGGTATTCCACTCACTTTATCTTCTTAGGAATAAATTGTTGTTAATCTTATCTTTTATTTTTTTAGAAATAAGTTGTTGTTAACCTTATCAGCTAATCTTATCTCTTATCTTTAGCAACTAAGTCCACGTTTTATGCATATAAAAAATAACCTTTTTGATGGAAAGAAGTTATAAAAGGAGATGTGCAAGAGCAATGTTCTTGTGCTTGCTATCTGAAAATAAATCTCTCAATATACAATCAGTGAGTGATAATGAAAGCATAGAAGATCCTTAAGTCAAAAGTCAAATTAGTTAGAGACTCAAACTATTTACAGATTATTTGACTCACAAACAACTACAATTCATCTTCGAAGTAAACAAGAATAACAATGGCGGGAGATATTTATGATCTTAATTTTTTCGTACTTAATATAATTGCTTATGTTGTTTATGTATAAACATAATTAGATTATTTAGTTTTTCTTTATTAAGTACGCAAAGAAGTAAACACCTATAAATTCTTTAATGTTCAAATGAGTTATGAATCCAATAGAAAAGTAGAATAACTCAAAGAATAGAGCATGAGAGAAGATCTCCTTGTGCTGTATAGAGGTATACGGTCAAAAAAGTAGATGAGATTAAATGAAATGAGTAGATGATTGCACCAAAGAAAAATAGTTATTATTGACTAAATATTTTTTATGGAATGTTTCTCGCCAAAAATATCTTAATTACTGATGAAATTTGCCGACACAAGATATTGCAAGGAAAAATGCTTAAATTACCAAGGGAATTTACACGAATAAATTTTTCATCGGAAAGAAAAAATTACCAACAGATTTTTATCTCTAATTTTATTCGGTCGAAAATTTAAATACTACCGATAAATTTTTCTGACGGAACACGTTTCCGTCGAAAATTAAAATCATACCCAAACTAGGAACTCAGTGACTTCCCTTTGGTGATTTTTGAAGGTCTTCTGTTCTACACTGCCATGATCCTGTCATCGGATGAGAGAGCTACCTTATGTTTTACGCCCAACAACACTGCGTAATAGTTCTACGCGGTGAACTTGTCCGTACTTCAGGTATTATTCTGTTCTCTAGTTGTTTCCATTTCTCCAATTATTTGTATTAAACTTTACTTCTTCGGTGGGAAAGAAGAAGACGAAGAAGATAAGGGTTTCATTGTAACTCTTGAGCTCCAAAATCAAATTCCTTGTCTAACCTAACCTCCATCCTCCATTCAGGTTTCACTCCAATTCCCCCTCTTTGTTTTTGTTATTAATCTAACAATTTTCGTTATTAATGAAGACGAAGAAGAGAAGGGTTTGTAATTTATTTAATTTAGTTTAACAAATCAGAATGTGCGGTCTTGGCAAAGTTATGAGGTCTTGCCTGGTTGGTCTGCAACTGTAATGCATCTATGCTAGTGTGTATGGTCGGTAAATTAAGTATTAGGACTCAAAACAAAGAATTGCAATGGAAAAAATGCAGAAGACGACACAAAAGTGGCAATTCATCATGTTTTCTGATCTTCTACGGATAGTGCCTGTCTTTCAATCTAAATCCCAAAAGTTATACAGAATAGAATAATATATAGAACAGTACCGTAGCAGAAGATACAATCAGAAAGAATACAACATATAAAACGGGGAAAATAGAATTGGTAAGAAGATAAATGGTATCAATACAATTTTTTAATATATTCTCTACTATTACCTAAATGTATTAAAAATTAAAAATCACAATATTTTATAAGTTTCTTTTCATATTTAACGAATCTCACTCGTAATTTGATATAAAAGATGGAATATTTTTTTTAAAAGAAGAATGAAAAATATATTAAAAATACAAACACTCGTCTATTATATATTTATATGAACAATAAACCTGTGCTGGACCTGGACCAACAGTGCAAGTCCCCACGCTGTTTGGTTTTTTGAGTTTTGATAGATAGATTTTTTGGTAAAATTTATGGGATTGATTTGCCTCTCCAGTGTTTCATTTTTCATCTTTTTTCTTTCATTGTTCAATTTCGTACCCAAATAATTTGAACTTCAAAGCCGCATTGAGGGGGCTTTTTCTTGTATTCTAACGTTTTGGTTTATGTTGCAACTTGTAGTTGTACCACACAATAAAATTAATGTATAGATTTTATCCGATGCTTATGGTGTCTCCATTGTGGAGAGCTTCTATGGTTGAATTCCATGTTCCAGTCTTCAATTGCCCAATCATGGAGAAATAATGAGTTATGGATTCAAATTATTTTATAGTATTACTTTTTTTCCAAACAATTACACTGTATCTCCGCTGTTATATTTGGGTTGATGGAAAAAAAAATGAAGAATTGAAACGACATTTTATTTAAAAATGAATTAAAATATAATTTAGATCTCTTATTTTATTTTTGTTTGATTTATTAAGTTTAAAAAGTTTCACATTAATTTTTTTTATTGTATTTTTAATTTCTATTAGACCAAAATATCATTCCAATAGGTTTTTTGCACAGGTTTTAATTTTGACTAATGTGGCAAATGCCTATATGGCAATGAGGTCTTCCACCATATTGGTCTTATTTTCATTCTTTCGTTGATCACTCGTACAAAAAACACTCATTACCTATTCTCTGAGACCCCATTTTTGCTGCAAAAACCATTGTCCCAGCCTATGAACAACATTCATCCCATCCTCGAACGAGGTTTTGGATTTAGAATTAAAAAACATTTTATCTGTGAGGGGACCCTTGCCTCTCGCTCTCTTCGTGGAAATAAATCGTAATTTTACACTCTTAGAATCTACTTTCCATGTAAGAAAAATATAATAGAAAAAAGAGAAATAAACAGTAAAATAATGTTTTAAAAGTGAGCATGAATCATTGTAAACATAATAGAAACTTTCCTGAGATCTTGTTAAATAATAATCATACCCTTATAGTGTTTTAAAAACACTTGCTTCCCCTTAGAAGATAGCATCATAATAATTCTTTAAAATTTGGGTACTCCTCAACATCTATTTATGGTCCTTCCCCCAACAATCACATAAAACACGCAATGAAAAGAGAAACGAAAGGATTGAACGAACGAGCGAACACATACCAGTTATAAATTTATAATAGCAGAATTGTCGAGAACTCAGGAGTGTGCTATATAGCTCTGCACCTATTTGGTATATGTGTTGTTATACTTGCAGTAACTTAATTGATAGGTATTTAGTTTAATTAAGTAATATTTCTTAATTGGTGTCTATTTTTTTACATGTAATATCATTTTTATTATGTCAATTAATTTTTAAATTGTTTACATAATTGGTGTCTTAATCATGTTTAATTAGTTGGTTTTATTTACCTATATAATAATTATTTTTTAATTAGATTTATTATTTGATAATTACCTATATGAAAAATTTCTAACCATTTTTAAACTTTTTTATTTGTCTTTTAGTCTCAGGTTTACAAGTGTGATTCTTTTGGGTGATCGTTCGGTTACTCAAACGTACATTCTATTGCGGCAAAGGTTATCACATTGTTCATTAGAAAATAATTTGTTGACCCATGACCAACATGAGCAGCAATTTTAAAAGATCATCAAAAACTCTTTTTCAGCTTTTTAAGGTAACTTATTCACCTTCTTAATCAATTAGTTCAATGGCTGAAATGGATAGCATGTTTTAAGAATTTTTTTTTATTTGAAAATTGAGTAATGTTTTTTCTGTTTGAAATAAGATTGTAGGATAATTGAAACTTTGATAACAACCACTTCGTCCTTTAGACTTCAAAATCATATGTATAAGAAAACATATTTTTGTTTGTGTTTGGTTCAATCTTAGAATATGAGAAATTGAATGTGATGTTGTAATGGGAATAATTTAATTGGGATGATTTTAATATATGAAAATGTGTTGTATTGTTTGTGGCTTATTGATGGTTTTAATATTAAGAAACATTGAGAGTGAAAAAGATTTTCTTCAAGTGATTATTATGTGATTGTTCATTCCACATGTTGAACATCATTAATGTCTAATCAATTTCTAACTGCGAAGAAAAAATATTGCATTACTTTGTTCTTTATATTTAATATCCTTCATTTGTGTGCTGCAAAATCACTAATAAGTAATGCTGATTTTGTTTTATTTCATCAAAAATTATAAAACTAGTATTTTGCTAACTATATGTCATTTCATAACTTTATGATACTTTAAAGAAAATTGTTATGGAAATATGAGGAAGAGAATGAAATTAAGAAAGCTTTTAATTCGAAAGCTTCTCATAGACCTTCTGAAATGTTTAAGGATGTCTCAAATGAAAATAGAAGGTCATATTGGATTGTAGATCGTGTTTGGAACTATTTGTTATCACTTTAGAATGCACATGAGTACCGTTCCAAATGTGCACAGGTCAAAAACAATTGGGCATCTGAAAAGAATGGATATATGCACATAAGTGGTTCTATTAGCTTCCAGGATCATGTCATTCGCTTGGTATGTACATTACAATTATAATACATACTTTTTTGTTGTTTAATTTATCTCTTAATGTTTATTTTATAATATTTGTAAATAGTCAGAAATTTTTAATTTTTTCTACAATTCAATTTAATGAGATAATGAGACAAAAGAGATTGATATTGATTGTTCTCTAACTTTCTTTGCTTAGATAAATTCTAGAAGAGATATTTGATCATTCTCCACAACAAAGATCACAACAGCTAAACATTAACTTTATCTTAAATGCTTAATTATTAGAGACTTAGTATATTGCTGTTATCATTTGTTTTGTTTTATCAAATGCATACACAATATTATCATTTGATGGCATATAAGAAATGCAACCTTAAGACTTAATAATTATTTATATTTAATCAAAAAATTTAAAGTCATATTTTGTCTTATGACTCAACACACATTTTTTATTATAGTTTTTCTTAATTTTGAATGTTTATCTGTTATTAGTAATGATAATTTAGCTACCACCATGCACATGTTAATTTATCATAAATTTTTATTTACAGTAAAACAGAATGATAAAATAAATGTGAAACCAGACAAAATGCATTAGTGTTTAACATATAAATAATTAAATAGTGTACAATTTGGAACTTTATCTCGTGACCACCCTTTTCTCCCTTTCTATTCCTTTTATTCTTTTTTTCTTTTTATAGCCAAAAAGAATATTAAGATAATTGTATCTAAGACCTAACACAAAGACGAGTAAAATCTAGCCACAAGGAATAAGAGTACATAAATACTATTCCTTTTATTAATTTGTTTATTTAATTACTTTCTCCTATACATTAAATAGAACAGTTTTAATATTCATCTGTAACTAGAACTATTTTATGGTTGAATTAACTACTTAAATTTCTTTAAATCTTTTAAACACTATCCTTTTTCTTTTCTTTTTTGGGATACAACAACACAATCATTGTGGTGACTGAAAAATACACGACAACGATCTGTAACCTGTCTATTTAAAAAAGGTGTTGATCATAAAAGGATTTATAAAGTGTATCAGTATTTTTTTTTTTCGTTATGACAATTGTGACACAAGTATCATAGTGTATGAAGAGCCAGCGGAGAGAAGATTGAGAAGCCTGAAGAGACAATATCATTGTGCATGTGTGCATGCGGGTGAAAGAGACTTTGAGAAACATCTAGCTCAGATACAAACAAGTCGTATGTGTTTAATTGGCAATCACAAGGTCTACAATACATATATGTGTCCATAGAAATAATATTTGGAAAACTATAGTTACATCATAATAATGCATAGTTCATCATCTTTTATTATATATGTCGTTTTCCTTGCATAGAGAATGGTCTCCTGCACTTGACTCCACATTCGGTGGGTATCCTGTGCACGTAAGACCAACCCTTGGACAAGAAGTGAAATAGAATATAAAAAATGTTTCTCTTGGATGTATTTTCATTGTTTATATATGTTTTGCAAACGATAGTACCAAGCAAATTCAGGAGAAATGAAAGCAATAAAAAATGAATATATACAACTACCTATACATATTTTATGCATACCTTGGTGTCTATATAGTTTTCATTATTTTATTAAAATTGTTTCTATCTTAATTTTTTCATATTTATATTTCGACTACGTCCTTCATTTGATCATATATATATATATATATATATATATATATATATATATACAGAGAGAGAGAGAGAGAGAGAGAGAGAGAGAGATAATCGTGTGATGCAAGCGTTTTTCTTAAAGAAAATTAGAACACTATATATGCCGTCTCAGCTACTATATATCTAGCTAGCCTCTAAACTTCCCCTTTCTTTCTCAGTAAAATTAAAGTCAACCCTACAAAAGTGTGCTCTGAATTATGATAACCTTCATGATTGATAATATACTTACACATTATTTATTTTACATTATTCTTACCTTTATTTAATTATATTTTGAAATATGGACAATGTCGATGTGTCCAAAGTAAATCAAACTCATGGTTCAAGGTCGATCAAGCTGGTGTACATGTTTGATGTTAATAAATTCATTATTATTATGATGATTGTTTTGCATTGGAAATGTATATGTACAAAAGAAATGGCTTCCGTTGCCACTATGTGAAAAACTCTTGAGTGCTTAATAAAACTCTATCAGCTAGATTTGATGGGTTTTTTTTTATAGAGTACATATTTTTGTATTATTATTAGAGACTATTATTTTTAAGTAAGATAAAATTATTGTGGACGATAAATTTTTTTCAAAAATATATAATATTTATTAATTAAATTTTAAATTATTGATTAAGTAAGAATATTCTCACGTTAATTGATCTACAAATACAATATTTTATTGTCTTATTTATAAGAAATATATGACTATTTTATTATTAAATTTATTTTTTATCTCTAATAATTACTCACTTTGTCCTATAAAAGATGTGTATTTATTGAAGCTATTAAAAAAATAAGACACACTCATTAATTGAAAAATTATCTTTTGAAAAATAATTATATCTCAAATATTCATTTAATTTCATGGATAATCTTGAAATAATATTAAAATTTATGAGAAACTAACTTATCTATCTACTTTTCTTTGGTTTTGACGGATCAAGTAAAACGACCGAATTAGGTAGTAACATTTAAAATTAATTTATTAGTGGCAGCACATAAGAATTTGTGTTTAGTGCGGGGTCCTTTTGAGCCAATGGCCGTTGACATTGAAGTGGCTAGCAAGAGTCAAAAAAAGGAAATGCCACACCCCTTGATCAAAATCTGTTGCATCTTGCTTGATGTGAGATTTGTAAGTGACGTTGAGGTTCACGGGCTAAGTTCTAATTACGTAACAGAACAAGTTCTTTCTAAACTTATTTGGGGTGGAATTGCAATCAAAATCCTTCGCAGAAAATTCGATGACCACATCATACAAAAGCTAGTTTGTCTCTTTTCCTCACATGCTAAATCCAGCCAGCAACACCTACACATAGAAACAACCAAAGTGCATCAAAAGGAAGACAATAGGATCATTTGTACAAAGACATCAAGTATTTTTATGTTTTGGATTGGATTGCACAGGACAGCTACAGCTATAATATGAGTGGTAAACACCCCCATAATAGGAGCTTTGAAAGTTGAATCTATCTTTTTATTTTTGGAATCAAATTAAGAAGAGAAATGCTAGCATTCCTCTTATATGTAAATTAAAAAGCAAGGAGAAAGCAACCCTTCAATGCCCTATGCTTCTACTATAGACAAATTAGTGTAACCTCCTAAAAAATTGGCGGAATTTCTAGCCTCTTATATCTTGAAAAGCCTTTTGTAAAATTTTCGTTCTCCTGATACAAACAAGAAGGATGAGTAAGCAGATTATGATGTCTTTGAAAAATGAAGCCCAATCTAAGTGCATTTCCCCATGAAAGTTGGAGATCAACGATTCTTTAACCGTAGTTTAACTCAGTGATCTATGAGCTGCTAACTTTAGTTAATTAATTATAAAAGGCCAGGTTTGGCAAAATGCTATTACAAGAAAGAATTAAAGGGATGGAAAATTGTGATCATCAGGATTAATTATTCTGAAGAAATATAATTAACATTTTTATTTATATTTAATTTAAAATATATATATATATATATATATATATATATATATATATTTTGCGCCATTTAACTTATGTTACTTATATAATTATTATCGGTGCACTGAAACATTCAAAGCTTGTAATTAAAATTGTAGATGCTTGAGAATTCATAAAAAATCGTTTATACAAGGCATTTTACCAATATATTTTTAATATTTTTATTAACTTTACAATAAGTGTAAAAAATAATTAAGAATAATTGATTAAATATATAAATATAATTAAAATAATTAACTATTAATATTATCGTAAAATTTTAATGCAAGAAATCAAATAAGAGCATTTAAAAAAAATTAATTTTACTAATTACATTAATCAATTTTTTTTAAAGGAAGGAGTATGTCAAATAAAATAGAAGAAAAAACATGCTTTTGTTGGAATTTATTGCTCAATAACGTGGATAGCATTTCAAGTGAACAATCAGTTATTCGTATCATGCAATATGCTACTGCACCGTTTACTCTTGAACATGTGTTTGAGATTGGCATTGACATTCAATTGGAATCATGTTTATTTAATTTGGGTACAAATCATACAAACAAGTTTCATTAGGATCTAATGTTTTACTGTTTAGTAGGCATCATATGTTGTCGCATGGATTTAAGCTACTGTATTATTTAGCTTTTAGTTGGTAATCAAGCTAATCCGCTAACACCAATTTTCTTACACCACATCACTCTTACACAGGATAGTTGATTAATACTTCTGTATCTATATATAAGATTTTTTTTTTAAAAAATATTTGTTTTCCTAAAAAATGTTATTTGTTGTGTTATACGACACTTTCTAAATTATTTTTTACTAAAATATTTTTAATTATTTTACGTTATTAAATGGTATGAATTAAAAAGAGAAATATATTCTTTTTATTTTTTTATCCGTAGAAATTAAACATAATATTGAAAGGTTTACAATATTTGCACACATTATTCAATCAATTGAATTAGACTCATTTGATATAGATTCTTGCTTATAAGTATTAAAAAAAGACTAACACACACTAATTAATTAATTAGATAAAAATAATTCAGTGAAAATAAAAAGATAATGAGCTGAGTCTTAATAATTTTAAAGATAATTTAAAAAAAATAATACAAATAAATTATAAATTTAATATTATTAATTAACAAATTTTATTAAATGATATGAATTAATTAAAATAATATTATATTTAGGAACGGAGGTATTGTTTTTGTTCAGCGTAAACATTCACAATTTATTTAGATGATCAATGTTAGAAGCGATGCAAGAAAGAAAGAAAGAAAAAAGTATGTTTGGGCATTTAAAAATGAATTCAAGGTGCTTATATTGTATAATATGAGATAAATTATTCTTATAAGATATTTCATGATGTTGGTGGTGACTATTTTAGGATGAGTGTCTGCTTAATTAGCTGATTGCAGTTCAGTTGCGAGTGAATCTTGTGACCGCTGAGAAGGCATAACGCTCATATATAGCTGAGGATTCCTCAAGACTTGGAGATTCACTATGATTTTGGGAATCGAATGCAAAAGCGAAAGACAGAATGAAAGAATGGAGAAAGAAAGAGGCTAAGGTTGACAATCTCAGCAACGTGGATTTTAATGAGGAAAATGTGTCTGTGGACACCCTGAATCTTATACTACAAAATAGAGTCCTCAACTTGAAGAGGGGAAATGTGTATGTGGACACACTAAATCTTATCTATACATAGAGAGATATAGAAATAGTAAATATATATATATATATATATATATAGAATATGATAAAAAGAGAGAGATAGATAAAAAATAAAAGTGTTAAATAAGTGTTCACAATATAATATTAAGGTGTGCATATATGATATTTCAAAGTTCACTTGAAGTGTAAAAGGTCTTATTTTCAAACGTTTTTCAATTAGGTTTCTTAAACATAATTTCTCTTTTCTTTAATTGAAATATACATTTAACACACTAATCCTGTAATTAATAAAAAATATTTTTTAACTTAAACTATCATATTTTGTATTTTATTTGTGTTTTCAATTTTCTTAATCCTTTATCTATTTCAATTAAAAATAATTTTATATCATAATTTAAATTATTTGTTATAAATTTAAAATATAATTTATATGTTTAAATATTTAATTATTATTAGTTTTAATTATGATTAATTTATATATTTAAAAATATTTTTATTTGATATTAATTACATAAAATACATATTTATCTCACAACTAAAATACTAATTTAAATTAAATTCTAGTAATTATGATTGACAACAAAATTATCATCTTCCAGCAAAAAAAAAACAAATTTATCATCTTCCAGCAAAACAAAACAAATTTATCATCTAGGACTGCTGATCCAAAAATATGGCCCACAATACTCGACCTCCATCGTGGCAGTGTTGTCATTGTGCAGTGACGTTGCTAACATTGCTAATTTGTACTGTACTAGACCCGTGTGGAAACTGGAGCACCAGATTAGGCTGCTATAGGAATTTGTTTTGTTCTTTTCCATTTATTTTATTTTTCTCTTTCTATTTTCTTCCCTTCTGTTTTAGGTACTGTGTGAGAATGAATATGATCATAATTTATATACATTACTGTTTATGTAACTGTGTCAAACTCTCTTAAGTAGTCTCATGAATATAAGTATTTGAGTTTGTTTATATCGTTCTCCTCACTTTTTTGCCGTAACTAGGGAGGTACATGGGCTTCTTAATTATTTGGTCCTTACTCATTATTTCTCCTTGCACCCAGATGGGTTCATTTTAAAATAAAGTGATATTTTTAGTTATAATTAAATGTTCAAAAAATTGGGGAGCAAATCTCAGTCAAGGGATTCAAGTGTAGAATCACTCGTGTCAACAACTTTTGATGTATCTACATTTCTTAATGTAGACAGGGTTCGGATCCTAGACTATTAGAATATGTAATATTTGGTGCAACAAACTATCTATTGACCACGCAGTGACTTTATACATTGGCGGAACACTAGTGGCAGATCTAGAAAAATTTATTTATGTCCGTACATTTAGTGGTGGGAGTTCAGAGCCAGCGTTCCCGAAATTATTTTTTTAAAGAGAATTTAAAGGAACAAACAATTATAAATCATAATCTAAAAAAACAAACAAATAGTCAGACCAAATTACTGTTCTGGATTGAATAGAATAATAAAAGAAGTTTATTGTAACTTGCGATGAAATTTCAAAAGACCATGATGACAACATGAGAGTTAGTTTAGATATGAAAGCTGTTACACTATAGACTAAAATATTTCTATAAAATGCATATGGTTAAACTGTACTTCTTATTGCAATAAAGAGCAAAGACTTTAATTTTCTTTTAAATAAGTGTTAATACATGAATTACAAATGAAAATAATTATCAAGCACTGAAAACTATATAACAAGTACTGAAAATAATTAACAAACATTGTAAATAAGTGTTAAGGATATATTAAAATTTATTGAAAAAATTTAAGCCCCCAACTAATAAGTTGGATCCGCCCATGACTTTATATATACCTTGTTATTTCTGTGTCTAAGATTTTTCTTGGTCGAGAGTCAAAATCTCTCAACGTACACAGACTAACTTTTTATGCATAGACCTGAAAATTAAATCTCTGATCACACGTTTAAAGAGTATAACTAACTATGAACCATATCACATTGGTAGTTAGTTATATGTACCTCATCACACTGAATTTGGCTTCCCGGTAGTCAAATTGGGTGTTGTGAGACATATGTAAATTGGTCTCACTAATAGATTATTTTGCGCACCTAATACTCATTTAGCATCAGGACTAGGACACTACACTAGTTCTACCTTCAGGTTGCAACTGCACCTTTAACTTTGCACCACCAACCGGATAGCTTATGATTGAATCATCATTATGGGGAAGCTATAATCATTTACTTGAGGGCATAAATAAGATTGGTGAAGTAGTTTTTGTGTTAGCTGGAAAACGTAAATACATGTTAATTATTTCTCGCTTTGGTTGATGACTTGATTCTTAAGATTTTCTTAACTACTTGGTATAGTAATATAGTCTACCAAAGCAGAGTACCACTGAGAGCTTTTCTTTGCTGTTGATTCACCTAATATATAAAACTTTGAATAGCCACTGCAGCACTCCAGCTAGCTGCTATTCATGTGGTTCTATTGCTTTCAACTATCTTCAAATTTATTATGCTTTCCCTTCTTAAGGCCACCTTAGGTCACTAGGTTACTAAGAAGCCATACCTTATATTCAGCAAACATCTTTCCTTACAAATTTACAATATAATTATGATTTTATGTCTTTATAGTGTTTTTGTGGTTTATAAGCTTGTTTCGTAAGGGAATGAGATAACAGCAATGCAACTTATTTGTTATATGAACATTGTTGTCTTGTTCAGTAGAAAGGTTTTAAATTATGGTTGTGGTCACTGTCACGGTTTTGTTGCAATCGTTGATATTGAGGAAAATTGCAGATAACATGACCAATACAACTGCAATTGCAGTCATTTAATGTTCAAAAACATGTTGAAGCCAAAATAACGGTCAAATACCATTTTTTTAAATCTTGTTCAATAGATTTAGGAACTAATCATTTGAAATTATATGCTTTTGTAGGAGACTAGGAGTCAATGGATGAGTAATTGTTGAGAGTAATGGTATATCTTCCTACTTCTAATGGTCTTAGTACTCTACAGTATTAATTGAAAACGTGAATGAATTTAATATCTTGATTCAAATAAATTGTATTCAATTTTTGGGGGGATTTGCAGGAAGATTCTGTAGGAGGATTTAGACTAATTTGCTGTTGTTTATGAATTAATGTCTATTAATTATACTGTCACAGAAATTACTGTTGGCCTTTATTTGTGAAGATGATATTGAAAGCTACCTTCTAGGCATTTGCCACATCATCTGCTGCACATTATTATAACGGGTTATGGAGAACATCCCAAGCTTGTGTTATTCTAGTAATCGTATTTATTGAAGTTATGAACTCAAGCCTAACGAGGATGTCATTTCCCTTTCACAATTCCAAAGAAGCTGAGGGAGACATTTATATGAAAATTAGAAATGTAAATCATTGATCAGAAGGATTTGATTCGCATTTTCCTTGTTTAATCAACCCATAGCGCGTGGTTCTGTTTTATGTTTATTTGCATTTAGAAATTGGCACAGGTACACTCATATGTATACTCTCATTTAAATCAATAAGGTTAAATTAATGTGTAGATTCGTGAACTATTTGATAATTTTAAATTTAGGCTCCTAAATATATTGGACCTCTCAACTTGTATTTATTTTGGTGACGGTGAACTCTCTAGAAAGGCTAAAACTCTGTGGAGAATGGATGGGTACATATAAAAGATACTCCAACATCGAAACTAATAAATATTCAACCGAAGCAATAATATGTAATAAATGACAACCTCATACAATGATGTAAGTTGTATTTATATACGAGCCTAAAATAGGCTGGATTCCTTTATATGGGGCCAAGGCTTCTAAAGCACAAGATTCCCCTATTTTGGCGTAGCAACAATGATTTGAGCTGAAGTGTGATCCTCTATTCGTGAACTTATCTTAGAAGTCTTAGTCCTTGTTGTTAACCCTAGTTGACACCGCATTTGGGTCAAGGAGGCCCATACAGATTCGGTCTTAAGCCCAGTCAGGAATACTTTTAAAGATTAAGTATTGGATTGCCAGTGTTCATAAATTTTTAACTTTATCAGATATTACCATTAATCCATTATTGAATCCATCTGTCTTTCGGCTATAAAGTAAAAAAAAAGTACAACGAGTTAATAACAAAGAAAGGTTTCCCATTCTTCAATTTGATTCAATTTTTTTAAACATGATCTATCAAGATACAATTACAATATCTCAACGAGACAGTTGGTTTTTCTAATAACAAATATAAAAAAAATTAATGTCGGGTGACTAATACATTAAGTACAGTATACAGAAAAACAGAACACTTAGCCTTCTTGTCCCGTTTTAGTTATGATTCTTCTCACACGTATGTTTCTTCCATTTTAGACATCTCTAAGAGTATCTTTAGTGGTAGATTTTAAATTGAGATTTTAGACCACTTTTTGATAGACTCCATAATGTCACGTAAGATTGAAGATCTCTCTAAGATCTCTCCCATTTTTTTCTTTAGTGGTAGATCTCATTTTGAAATCTTAGAGAGAGAAAGAGGAAAAAAAAATATTCTTTTTTGAATATTGTGCAAATCTTAAGAGTTCTTTTACAATAACTTATTCTCTATGTTGGAGATATATACACCTCTTTTATTGGAAAATCTAATGAACACCAGATCTTGAACTCAAGATATTGTACAACAGATAATCTAATGATAGATAGAGTTTACAATGCTGTCAATACACAACTTAGAGGTATGCAAACATGAGTAAGAGTAGAGATATTAAACAGTAGTTCATTTACTTTGTTTAAATTAAATGAACTAGTGTTTAATTTTCACATAATGTAAGACTTAAACCATTAGTAAGAGATATTAATATATAAGACCTACTCTTAGCATCAACTATTCAGTTTTTTACTATAACAGGAAGATTTTGCTCAGCTAATAATAATAAAATGTGTCACATGCTAAGTGGTTCTACAAAACATATGCCACGGTACAACTTCATGCATGTATTGTGTCCAACATTTTTATTTGAACCATACTACTAACATTATCTCTTCAACGTTATAAATAGGTGAGTAAAAATTATTGAAATTATGTTGGGTGAGGATTTATGCGCTTTTCATTGTAGCTTCAGTCCTTCAATGTAGCCTGATTCTTAATTTTCTGAAATGATAATTCTAATTGTAACCATCATGGGTTATGCAATGGTGAAAATATTACATTTCCTTGATCCAATGACCATAGCAGTTCCCTGAAAAGCTTAATCTCATATGATTATGTTCTCTTTCAAGTATGACTAACACCACCAGTTCTTGCAAGACATTTGAACCACCTCATGACTTTTATGAGATACCCCTATGGAAATTTAGAACAACCTTGCAAGGGGCACCTTTAGAAGTAACTATTTAATAAATCCCATGGGACAGGTAATTAATTGAATTCCAAAAATATCAAACTTTTACTACAATTGTTAATACCATATCAATGAGACATTAATGAGCAAGACGAGTGCATTCCTGTTTAAAAGATTAGTGGCTATAATAATACATGTTTCGCTTTCCTATGAAGCAACACTGAGAGAATTACCTTTTCAGTAAATAAAAAATAAAAAATCAGCCTTCAGTCCTTTGCAATATATGAAAGAACAGAATGGGTCCAAATCATCGACTTCCAATTTGAGATGAAAAACAAACAAGGGAGATTTTCTCATATCTCAATTCTCAACCTAACAGGTGCCTGCCCTTAATACTATTCTCTATGATCTTTGATTGCATAGTACTATTATCTTTTGTAGATGAAATTAATTACTAAGTTTAATAACCACAAGATAATTAAATGATGCACAGTCAGAAAATCCACTGTCATGATTCAAGAAGAAACCAAACATGTATACGTTGGACTTTGGCAATTGAGGTTTCAAAAGTTCACATTTCTATTAGCATCATTGAAAAACAAATTTTCTATATGCTGCAAATATGCAGCATTTTGTCCTCCTCATAAAAAAATTCAATCTACTTGAATGATCTATGATGATTCTCCTGAAATCAACAAAAAATGTGTTTACATGTTTCAATGAATGATTTCTATATTATTATTTTTTTTCACATATGAACTCAGAAGTTAAACCTGGTCCAGGCTTTTTCCTAAACAGCTCATGTAGTGCCGGCCCGAGAATGCAAACTATGACTTCTCCTTTTAACCAACCAATATCCAAACCCTCCAACAAGAAGTAGAATAATGAGTCCATCAACCCCTCCAGCCACAACCAACACCCATCTTTTAACATTATGCCTCTCATGGTTTTTAACAGTTCCCTTTGGGACCTTAACCATGTAACTAAATCCTGTGCCTTTTTCTACCTGTTTGAGACCCAGCACTAGTCTGTAAAGATAACATTCTGCCTCATCTGTGCTTGCATTCCCAAAATACAAAGCAGCAGCACATTTACAGTCCTGTAAGCACAAATTCTCACACGTTTTTTTGCTAATATTTACCACCCTAGTAACATTTTTAAGCACACTACTTATATTATCTAGTTCTAGCATTTCCACCTCTTTACCGTTGCAAAACCCTCCTGTGATTCCTCCACTGCAATCACCTTTGTTTTCATTTGTCAAAAGCTGAATGCATGAACAAGAATTGGAGAATGTGCATATCCCATAAGGCCTACAAGAAATTGGAAGATCACATGTGCTGTTAAGAGCTTGAAAAGAAGCCTCAAACTTTCCTTTCTCGGGTGGATAGTAATAAAGGCCAAGGTTTCCTGTTTCATTATTCAGTGCTAGAAATCTTAGTGGATGAATCCCCTCCGATGGAATTTGCGCTATTTTCTTGTATTTTACATCAAACAACAACAACCCTCTTGAACTCAGCTTAATATATGTAATACTTCTATTCATGGTAGGCTGAAACCCCCAGTAAGAATACCTCAACTTACCATAGTTCAAGTACAATGCAACCTTCTTGTCCTCGATTTCAAAAGAGAAGTAGAACAAACTTGAGTTGCTTTGGAAAGATGTCAAGCGAGTTGCCACATCAAGTTGCTGACCCCTAAGCATCACATTCGTCGCGAAATTGAAAGTCTGCCACTTTATATTGTTCAGTGCATCTACAAGCACCAGATTGCCTGTCCTCTGTATCTCCAATCTCTGATTCAAATTGATTCAATGCAGCAAAGCAAATCATGTATTAGAATCTATGCAATTTAGCTTAGTTGACTATGAACAATAGTGATAAAGTTTTTTCTTTGTTTACATTAAGTCTAAAAAATTTCAAACCAATGGATGGAAATTTTTCACTGATCATTTTCCAGAGTTTTAAAAAAAGTAAATAGTGTATGCATTGACAGTAGAAAGGATTTTTACATTATTATTCAATCATAAAACACCTTGTACAGTAAATTTGTTGACTTTTATACTAAGGACAATTCCTGCTTGGTAATGCATAGAAATTGAACTCAAAGAATATTAAGTCACTCGTTTATTTATTTATTTTGTCAGAATTATGTGAGTTGATAATTATGTAAATACCATTTTTCAATTACTACATCTATGCATAGCAAAGGTAAGACTCAACTAACACTATTGGTATGTAAAGTGTAAGTTTTTACCTTCACACCTTGTCCAGAAGTCCCAGTCTTCCATCCCACTCTTTCTTTTGGACCTTTCAGCCTTAAATCTCCATCCATGGTAAGTTCTAGCAAGCATTTCTCAGTTATGTAAAACCTGGAGTAATGGCCAGAATCCCACACCTTCACATCCCCAAGGAAAACTTCCAATGAGCATGAGTATTTCCCATTGATAGCCTCAATGCTCAATGCCACTCTGAAATTTGGTGCAGTCTGATTGGTCTCCACAAGAAAAGCCCTCCCTTTAAAATCCACTTCGTACTCCACAGGAACTGCCACCATGAGTTGGTAGCCAGCACCAACACCAGACTCAGAAAAGCCATAATTGAACAAGAGAACAAGAAGGAGAAGGAAAGGGAAAAGCCTCATGAGTGGCAGCAACAACAACAACATCAAGTTTTGCTTTTTCACTTTTGGAAATAGTTTTTGATTGTTTTGGGAGGTGGGTTTGGAGTGTAGTGGTGCGTTGAGGCCAGAATTGATGAGAACAAGTGAAGGAAAAAAAGGTAAGCATGATCACAGAAACTCTGCAAGACCCACCTCACACCTCCCACTCCCAAAAAGGATTTGAGCTTTCATATTGCTCCTTGCCTTAAAGAATTAGTACAAATGAATCCACCATGTGGTGTGGGGTTGCTGATTACAAAAAATGGGCAAAAAAAATTGTTGGTTTTCTATTCTATCATCTTCGACAAATTGTTCTCCACCTTTATGAAGTTTTTAAAAAAATACAAAAGTAACGCACCACTTAGATGGCTGGACACATACTCTCGCATGTGAGAGTTTTTAAAGTGCGTTGAGTTCCGAGTAAATTTTTTATAAATATGTTATTATATAGAGTATTTATCAATTTTATTAATAGTTAATATTTATTAAAAATTTGATTGATAATAGTTAATATTTTTTTAAATATTTTAGTTTATCATTCTAATATGAAATTTTACTTAAAGAAATTAAATATGATAGTAAATAGACCAATGCCTTGTTGGTTGGATTGTAAGTAAACCGATGGTATTGATTAATCATTCTATATGCCATTGAAACGTTTTCTAGTTTTTCACATTGAAATATGTGTATTTCTTAACATAAAAGAATTGGGAATTTATTACTTATTAGTCCTATACTAGTCAGTAGTTGGTCAAACTTAATTAATAAATTAATTAAATAATAAATACTGTAGTAAATATTAGGGTTTACTTGTGAAAAAAAACATTTAGAAGTTTAATACTATCATAAATGAGGGTTGAAAATCTTTATGAAGCTTTTCATTTTTTTTTTGAAGATGCTTTATAAATTTAAGCTCATTAAATATGGGATGCAATCATGCAAATAAGATTAGTTGGCATTCATATGGGGTTGAGTTTTTGAACAAAAAAATCAAAGAAGGGGTTTTGTAACTGAAGTGCTGTGACTGTGAGTCGGTTACGTTTGAAGGTTGAATTGACTTTGAGCATGCGTGACCGTGTGGGGCCCTACCCATCTAATTCTGTTGGTTCGATTGAGTGTTGTTCTTAAAATCTTTTTGAAGTGGGCGTGCAAGTGTGTCCTGTGAGGTTTTGATTGGTCTTGAGAAATTGGTCTTGTCTTGCATACTTGACACGTAAATAGGAATGTTTCAATCCACGTGTACCACTTCTGCTGCTGACACAGCTCTTACGGTTGGATGACATGTTAGGTTTTCCAACTTCCAAAATCCAAACCACCATCGGATTGGAAGGAAGAACTTGGTTGTTGGTACTACAATTACTCAGAAAAATGTTTCTACTACATTTTTGGAATGCTTGCCTCAGTTTTAGGTTTTAGGATGTGTTTGGGTTACAGTTGTTTTTATTTGAATTCCCATTAAACTCAATTCCGATCCTTATATGTTTATATAGCTTTAATTTTGTTTGTGCAATGGAATATGTAATATGTAAAACTCATGCAATTACACACTATAATATGTTTGGAGTGACAGTATGGTAAACCAAATTTAATTATGAAATTGCGAAGAAGTAATATATAATTACTTTGTAAAAATTATGATAACACGGTTGTTTTGAGATAGTTATCATGATTTTAAAGGATATTTAAATATGTTATATATGAGTTTAATCACTATATAATTTTAATGTTAAATTCTTAAATATTAATTTATTGAAAATTATGGTTGGTATGATTTTTAAAATAATTATTATACATTATATTTTGTACTTGGATAACAATATAAAAATATTTTATAATATAAGTGAATAACCTATTTTTTCTTTAAATAAAAAAATATGTTTATTTTTCAGAATATTTTTCAGGGAGTTAAAAGGAAATAGATTATTAATTTTAAAAATAAGTTGGAGCAAACGTGCACTTATATATTGAAATTGTATTTTTTTTTTCTTTATAACTAATTTACGGATTCTTTTCATTGTCTCTAGCTGAGATTTTTCTGGGATGAATGTCGTCAAAAAATTATCACAGTATTAAATCGGTAAAAATGTTATTTTTTAGTTTATTTGTTTAATTATGATCAAATTATAATTGAATTAATAATAATTGAATATACGCCAATATTTATGTAACATACTAAAACAACAAATTAATATAAATATCAAAATTAAATTATGTTAAATTTCAATTAATTTAAATAATGATATTATATATCCTGTAAATAGATCATAATAAAACTTGTTTTTCTTTTTGAACAAGGCAAATGATATATTACTAATATTAGAAAAAGAGAAAATGGGTAACATAAGGCATGATTAAACCAAACCCCAAATAGTACATCAAAATTAAAGCACTATGTTCTGAAGCCCATTACAGAATCACTTAAAAAAACCGGCATCAGGAAACATAGCTACAGAAATGGGAAAAAAAAAAAAAAAAAAAAAAACTCAACATTCAGCAATTCTTCCTAGCTATATCCTCTGACCTCTCCAACCAGTCATATATATATTTCCACAAATAAAAGACACATACTTGCACCAAATGTCCATGCCAGTGCCCGAATTCCGAATCAAAAACCTGCAGTATATATATATATATATATATATATATATATATATATATATATATATATATATATATATATATCCATGAATCAAAAGTTAGTTTACATGGCTTAGCCTCAAGCACCCTAATGGATTGATACACCATTTTGTTAAAGATAATGCCTGAACTCCTACCCACTTCTACATGAACCACGTCCATGACGAAGCATTTCAATATTTTAGACACTATTGAAACCTTCCTTTTTGTTTTTATCTCTATCTTCTAGTCACACATCAAATACATATTATATCTATTGCTTATTTTTATTTTTATATTTCTATATATATTATAGCATATGGCCTATGGGATGTCCAAGAAATATTTTCTAATGCTTTTATGACTGCTGTCATATCAAAGAGAACACCCTGCCAAATCAACAAGGTTACGCATAACGCACATTCTTTAGGCAGTAGCCATGTGGAACATAATTTTGTCGACCATCCATCATGGTGCAGAACCATAGCGAAACCCATCCATCCATAAATGTGACTCATATCTTGTGAGATAAAGGACAAGTAAAAAAAGAGGTGACTCATGTCTTGTCTTCAGGATTTTGTAACCAAAAAACACAACTCAAACTCAAACATGAGTTTTGGGTACATTACTGAAATTTACCTGTTAATTTAATTGATTCAAATATTTGGACTTGTGTATCTACAAGAGTACAACATTGAGTAGGTATTTATTTCCTGCACTTCCACTATTCCATTAGACACACTTTCCATTGTACTCCACAATGCAAATTTACATTTCAAAATTAATTTTTTGGAAGATGCATAATACAATAATGAGGGTGCAAGGATACAATAGTCCATTGAGTATATTGTAGGTAATAATAATATATATGGGCCCTGGTCATAAGCCCATGATAGGAAGACACTCATGATTATGTTTGTTTTTGCTAGATATTCTTTACATTCATGTTAGCTGTATTTGATCACTTTACAACTTGTCGCATTGAGAGATGTGAACAGGAAATGGGAGTTGTAATAGAAGTTCTAGTTGTTTAAGCTTTGCAAGATATAAGATCAAGTGTAACATTTGCTTAAGGTTTGGAATCATATTTTCAACAAGTAAAGCTCAAACCTAATTAAATGATCAGTGTTCTAATTTCATATTTATGGTGCCAAAGAATCAATTATATAATTTAGGATCCAATTATTTATTATTGAAGATGGTTTTATTTTTAGGTATTGAATTTATTGTAATTTTCATTCTTGAATTTGTGAATTTCTAGTTGATTTGTTCTTATAAAAATGTAAAATGGTATAGATTTCACAATTTAGGACTAAAAATGAACCTCAACGTATTTAGAGGATCAAAATGTTTAATCCTAAAATCTATTACCTGGTCAAAAGGGAAAACAGTTGAAGTTTATGAAAAACCAACGTTAGGTTTTCTATTTTATGGCCACCTAGCTATTAATTATTTTTTTGGGTGGTGCACTTAAATAATTTAGATAATATCACCGTCGTTCTTGCTTAGTTAGTTTATTTGATTACAACATGTATATTAGGCAAACAAACAAAAAGTCCATATGGTGATATGAAAGGTTACAAGAAATCCAAAACCATATCCCAGGGAAAAAAAATAAAAATCCAGAGCCATTTAAACGGAAAATATTTTGCTTTTCAAACCAAATGCAATTACTTCTTTTGGATCAAACTAAATTTAAAAAAAATGTATTTTAAATAATTAAATCATATTAAAAATAACATTCATACCGTACCTGCTTTTTTATTAGGGTTGGACAAAACCTTTTTTGCCGACGGATGACTGTAAGTAATAGAAGAACAAATTCAATTTAAAAAACCATTTGTGCAACATATGTATATTAGGTAATATGATATAATGGAAAATGAGTTAGGGAGAAATAATAAATGTTAATTAGTTATTTTAAACTTTAGAGTGAATGATGAGTATTTAATTATTTATGTATCACTAATCATTCAATCCCAAAAAAAATCAGTCAATCCTCCTTCATTTCCTGAAGAACCACAACATCTAGAAAATAAAAAAGGAAAATGAATAGCGAATTTAGACCTTATACGTACTGTTTTTTTTTTTTTTTTTTTTTATAAATCAGCTGATATATTAACAGAAAAAAATACCAAAAGTACCTGGTTACAAAGAATCGGTGGAACAAAGTTCAAAACGTTTGAAAATCAACTACACCAAAGCCAGCCATGTTATTCAATATTTAATGGAATGTCCATAAATATCTCATAACCAATGTATGTTTGCCAACAAAACATAAATAATCTATTTCTATTATTACATAAGAACATTAGCCATTGAATCTATGAACTCAAACTAGCAATATCTACACTTCCAACACATAATAAGAACAGATTTTACATTTATATAAATGCAGAGTAATGTATGTTTTTTCCCTATACGTACTGTCATGGAATCCATACGGCAAAATTACATTAAACTACTTATATTTAACACGTTATTTGATTATCTTTTGTGCTTTCTGTTTCTGATATGACGAATTATAATTCCACTACTACTAGAAAACTGCAATGTCTATATGTAGAAAAATAATGCTTTTAAGATAGAGACAAATCTTATGCATGCGTACCCGGCAAAAGTCATTTTGCATTTTAGGCCACTGCCTAGCAAATACAACAGGATAAAAATGACAGAGATCGACAACACAGCAGATTAGGGTCTATTTGATTCAAGGTTAGACATAATTAGTATTAAATTGTCAGAGGTAGGTAAAATTTACATGTGTTGAGGTTAACTTTAATCATAATTTTATATTAAATAAATAATAATATATATTAATTGTATAAAGATTTTTTTTAAGAATGTTGTCATCTAATTACAAATTAACATATATAATTAGTTTATTAATTTTTATAATAATTATGTTAAAAATTAAGCCAAGAATAATTTCTTATTAGTTAATGTTGTAAAATTAAACTTTACAGTTTAAAGTTTACACTAGCAATGCAATGTATTAAATTTTAAAATGATTATCATGATGAAGTATTTTTTTTAATGGGTAAAACAAACAAGACTAGAAGCATATCCGTGCATTATCAAGCCCAGGGTTGGGTGAGCCATGAAGCCCAACCCACAGTGTAAACCCTCCTCCACATGAATGTGGCAATAAAATTTACAATTAATACAATAAGATTAGCTTAACGTTTTGTGTATAACCAAATCTAAATGAGGTTAGATGCTCGAGCAACTGAGCTAGTTAAACCAGTTGTTAAAATATAGTAATTTTATATAATTAATCACTTCCAAACAGCCAGTGAAGCCATCCATATTACAGTAACATATAAAAAATGTTTTTCAACAAAAAAAAAAATGTTATCTCTATTATTAGGCTAATCTGAATAATAATAGTTAGTACACTAATTGACATTTTTTAACGCAAACATAGTTTGTATTTAATTTATTTTATTTAAAAATATAATTCTTTTCTCTACTAACTACTTAATTGTAAAAACGTAAAAAATGGTTATTTAAAAATAATCAGCTTCAAACATACACTAAATTTAAATATATACAATTTTCAATTTACTTCAGTTGAGTGTTTTCGCACCATGACCATCAAAACATTTTTTTTTTTTTTTACTTTAGAGAATAAAGTGATCAAACAGGAATAGATAACTATTTAAAGAAATTACATTTAGAGAAATAAGATCCACACAATTTCATTTAAAAAGTTTTTAAAATATAACGAAGAGAAGAAAAAATAGTATTATACAAATTTTAAAAAAAAATGGTGAACTCGTCTATTGTCTGTTCTCAATAAACTATAAAACTGGTGTTGAAAAAACTCTGTCAAAATCGAGGCAATACAAAAATTTATACTATGTATTTTGATTTTTTCTTAAAAAATAGTAAGTCAATCTAAAGTATTTATCATCTTATTTTTTAATTTTAGATGTAAACTTGTTATTATTAATAGCGTCGTGTATTATTAAAACTTAAACACAATACATATGTGACTTGGACTTTTGTATATATTAATAGTAGCCAGCTCATTATTAATTTTTAATATATCACATTTTATTCATTTATTGCTTATCTAAATATTTTTATTAATTTAATATGTATAATAGGCCAAGAATTACGTATTGAAGTGAGACAACTAGATTGACTGTCAACAGAGTTAGGTTTAATATATTTTTCTATTAAAGTTATTAAAGATAAATTTGATTTCAAAGTATGTTATAAGCTCAAGTTTGGTAAAAGTGTGACTTTATATTATTATAATGTTATTTATGTTTGAATATTTTAAATATATATATATATATGTATAAAATGAAATTTGTTTAAATAGTATTAAGAGAAATACTTTTGAATGTATAATTACTGAAAATGGTATGAAGTTTAATTTAGCGGAAAACTAAGAGTGAGTAAAATATATAGGAAGAAGTTCTCTCAACGGAAAAATAAAATTTTAAAAGGAATTCTAATATT
>PYAF01003436.1:524653-553448 GCA_007407185.1 Glycine tomentella
ATGTTTGAATATTTTAAATATATATATATATATGTATAAAATGAAATTTGTTTAAATAGTATTAAGAGAAATACTTTTGAATGTATAATTACTGAAAATGGTATGAAGTTTAATTTAGCGGAAAACTAAGAGTGAGTAAAATATATAGGAAGAAGTTCTCTCAACGGAAAAATAAAATTTTAAAAGGAATTCTAATATTGTTGTGAAATAAAACTCACTTTAGTAACAAACGTAAATGATTTTTTTTTTTTAAGGAGAATCACATGATATCAGAAATGTTATAAAAATAAATGAAAGAGTTTTTTAATCACTATGATATATTGGTGTGGATAATCATGAGTTTTGTTTATAATTAATTTTTCTCAAAAAAACTTAATTAATAGCTTTTAATGTAGCGTTTTCAAATTATGTTTCTTAATCATGAATCTTAAATCTAAGACTTTTGTTAGGAGTTTGAGCTTAATTTCATTTAAATTAATAATATATGTTAATAGTTGGTAATCCAAATATGTTCGTAGTTGTTTGAAAAAAGAGAGTAGTCCCTTTATATAAATCGTGATATGAACCAATGTTTAAATTTATATTGAAAAAGATATTTGTATTTAATATTTTATTTTAAATTAGATTGTCTGAAAAAGATATACGTAAGAAAAAAAAATCAATTCTCTCATAAAATTGCCTATCATATCTGTTTTCAGTGGCCACATCTCTCTAGTCAGAATGCAACGTCACTTAGCCACAAAACAGTGATGATATATCCTGTAGCTGAAGTGATGGGAGCTATGATATATGTTTTCCCACTTAATAATATAATGAAACAGTGTTGATGAGTTTCTAATAAATTCTAATCGAATATCCCAAAGGAGTGATTGAGATGGATTCGTCCCAAATCAGACTTTCCATTCTCACTTACGTGTAACCACGTATAAGCGATCGAGTACAATATATAATTAGTAATTATATTATATAATAGCATAAGGGTGCACATTATATTATATATGGAACTTTATGGTATGTTTCTTATTGAGTTCTGAACTCCCGGTACCTAACTTGAAAGTGAAGAATCTGTAGCTGCTGGATCATAACGTAACGCTTTGGTTACATACATTCATTTACAATGTTTCGACACATCAGGAATCTAAGATAAGTTAAGAAATTTAGGCCTCGTCAGCATGGGATTTGATTAGTGTTGGCAAGATAAGATTCTCTGCTCTTGCTAGGGTTTTAATATTCGTGAATCATCTACTGAGTTATTATTTAGTTAAGAGATAGATATCAGATGAAGGTGTTTAAGATACACAACAACATAATTGATGTTATTATTGTGTACCCTGGGTAACCATGGAATAATGAAGAACTATAATAATGTCTCTTATTTGCGTGAATAATGTGCGACTTTTATTATCCTGAGTTCCAATTTATCTAATTAATTTTTTTTATAAATAATTAAATTTTCTTTAAAAATATGAGTCACTGATCTCTAAAAAAATAAAAAGATTTAAATTTAACATTTGAATGTTTAAAATATGTAACAAATTAGTCCTCAAAACAATTTAATTACAAATTGATCCTTAAAATTTGCAATTTAATATTAAATTGATTTTTGAAAAAATATAATTTATTTTCAAATTGGTAATTGAACATTATAGTTTAATGACAAAATGCAAATTTAATGGAAGAACTAATTTATTACATTTTTTATATATTTAGAGACTAAATTTATATTTTCCTTTTTCAGGAATTATTTGGTCACTGGTCACTCCATCACATTTTTTTGGAATGAATTTTGTTGTTTACCCTTAAAGCTTTGAATTATTATTATTATTATTATTATTATTATTATTATTATTATTATTATTATTATTATTATTATTATTATTTATTCCTGTATCACATTACTTATTATATAATTTTTAGGCTAAAATATAATTTTCGTCACCTTATCTTTTCAATTCTACACTTTTAATTTCCATTTTTTAATTGAGACATTTCGTCTCCCGCTTTTAAAAACTATGTAATTTTAGTCTTTGTGACTAATTTCAAATATTGATATTCGTTGATTGACAACTGTTTATTTATTATACACGTAACAAATATTTTTTAAAAATTTTTTAATTGCTAATTAGCTAAATTTATTAAAAGAATAATTAAAAAATACACAAACAACCAGACTGAAATTAACCAATGAAACTAAAATCATAATTATTTTTAAAATAAGTATAAAATGTCTCAATTAAAATAGAGGACTAAAAATTGTGGGTTTTTTAAAAGTGAATGATCAAATGTCTTAATTAAAAAGTAGGAGGACTCAAATCACAAATTTAAAAAAATAGGGGATAAAAAATTACATTTTAGCCTAACTTTTATTTTCTCTTTTTTATTTTTCTCTCTTTTTCTTACCTACACTCTCATCTACCTTAAAACTAGATGTTTTTACCTAAAAACTCAAGAAAGTTGAGTTTTGAAAATGAAACTATAACTATCTTCAGTCAATTATTAATTAATTTGCGCAGGCAACGTTAAGGGTGCATTGATGATGCCAAACTGACGAATAGACTCAACACATAATGTAACATTTTCTACGGCCTAAAATTAGCTAAATGAATGGCTGAAAAGTCGATCAGAATCTGGTGTTGAAACTGGTGTGTTCATAATTCTAATTGAACTTCTAACGAGGACGTTTAATTAAACTTATAAATGTGTAAGAACTTTCGACGGAAACTGCGAGGGATCCTTTAAAAAATTAGACAATAATTTTTGCAAGAGTATCATTTTTTTATTGAAGTGATAAAAAATCATTTTAATATATTTTTATTTTTATTTTATTGTTAAAGGTTACATTCACTTTTTATAAATAATTTTAAAATCTTAAAGAAGAGTAAATTGGAAAGTTAAATAAAAAATGTGAATAAATATACTAGAGGATAACTTTATTCAAGAGATTAATATCTATTATGAGTTGTAAGATAGCCTTCATGAAAAGGAAACGTGTTAAATTATTTGTTTAGCTGAATCCATCCTCTATTGACTACAATTGAAAATCTGTTGTAAGATCAAAATAGTAATATTGAAGTAAAGACAATCCCAAATGCTGATTACTTTTAAAATGCTGTAATATATTTTTCTTTTTAATTTTAATCTGAATTTGTCTCGGGTAATTCACTTTTAAAATTATTGATTTAATATGTAAAATTGAAACATAACACCGTTTTAAAAAAGAAGTCGTATGTCAAATAAGCAAATCCTAAATATATATTAAATACCTTATATCTCATGTACGAAACTTTTATCAATACATATTTAACATAATCAGATTACTATATGGTTAGAATAATAAACTCATGAATAATATATATGATAAGGGAATAGAATAATATAACAAGCCGTATAAGTACGTTAAGAACGAGATTTACATGAATTTTGTTTTACGAAAACCGTATGTTTTTTAATGCCGTATTTAGAGTATACGACTTGCTTTAAATAAATAAATAATACCAAGTCTTATATTGGTTCTTCAATTCAATGTTGCCAATGTTTTTGTCGCATTTAATAGGTCTCTGTTATAGGACTGCAGAAAACTTGGAGTGATATTTTTTTCAAGAATCTTTGATCAAAGTATCTTGAAGGGTGTATATATATTTCTGGTATCTAAAGTTTTAGGCCTTTTGGGAGAATATTGCTTGGGATTCTCCCCCCATTTTATTTGGCGTACGTGCTTTTGTTTCTTTTCTAGTTAGCACCTCTTCCACAGTGATATAAGGTCAACCACCGTCGATCACCCTACAAGAAATTTTCCAAACAACGATTGATAACTCAGACGCTAAAATCAAATAATTGGCTGTTAATCACTTTAGCAATTAGTTTAGAGAAGGATTATTTTGAGTGGCTAGTCACTAGTCATTAATAATTAGTGATCAATTTAGAGACTGATACTATCCAGACCAATTTTAAAATTAACTTAAATATTAATAATTTTGAGAACAAGGTAGAAATTAATTTTAGAGACTATTTAAAGACTAGTTTAGGAGATTGATTTTAAAGACTAATTTTAGTGATTGATAATTTGTTTTTTATTTTGTAAGGATAACAACTTGTTTAATAATAGTTACCAGACAATTATTTTTCTATTAATCAATTATGGGTGGTTGGGCATTAATCAACTTCATTCATTAGCTGATTATGATTGATTGATGTTGACAATGAAAATTTTGTATGTGATTTCATTCACTCATTAATGCAATGAATCTATAGTCGAATCTCTATCAAATTTCCTTCTTTCTCTTCTTCTTTTGTATGTGAAACTCTAAGGTTATTAGATCTCTTCAAGAGCATTGTTGTGCCAATAATCCAGGATGGTGAGAAAAATCATGTGGATTTCAGTTATTCTTCAATAACCAATCATTTACTTCTAAAAGCCCTTTTCAGAAATATTCTTCCTCGTGTTACATTCACCTAAGAGAAAACCTAATTGCGATCTTGGTTTCATTGCCAGTGAATGGGAACAACTATTACTCATGGGCACAATCAATAAAAAGAGTGATGATTTCAGAAGAAAAGAAAAGTTTCTTGATGGTTTCATACTACCCTTGATAGATCTGGCCTCATCTTTGATGCTTGGGAACGTTTCAGGGACGGATACACGGGGACAGCCATGGGTTATAGTACCCCCTCAAACTTTTTTAAATTAATTAATAATAATTAAGAATAATATACTATTTCTAGTATAAAAAAATAATACATGTTATTAGTTAGTGTTCCGACCTCAAATCTATAATCATCGGTAGAGTCTCCGTATTTAAGATATTGTCTGTTTAGGTGTTTGGTGGCTGTCACGATTTTGTCTTTATAAAAGTTGTCTCGATGGTTGAGAGAAGAGAGTGTTTATAAACAACTTGTAACCTTGACTCCTAAGTGGACAATATTTCAGATACGGAGATCTTGAGATCTTAACAAAGCTTACGGATTTGAGGTCAGAACATTGGTGCTAAAAGGAAGGCCTAGGCCACTCTTGCCCCTTAGCCTCGATTGGGAGTCTAGTTTCGGTAGCTACAAAGTTTCACATTGCTTAGGAGTCGAGGTCACGGATCATTTATAAACATCATCTCCTCTCAACCCATCGAGACGCTTTTTACAAGGTCAAATCTATGACGATCATCGAGTATCTAAGTCGACAATACTTTGAATATGAGGACCCTAACAATACTTGTGAATTTGAGATCGGAAGAGGACATGGGCCACTCTTGTCTCTTCCTCGACAGGGGGTTTGTTTTGGTAGATACAAAGTCTTACATAGCTAATAATAGGACATAGCTTAAAAATAAAAATATTGATTAATAAATTTGATAATTAATACCATTGATTGTATACTTATTAATAGATCTTATTTCTATGTGACTTTCCATCAATTATTATAAGTCTCATTTATTTATTTATATATCTAATTATTAACATTATATATTATAATTATTATGAAATTTTATGACTTTTAGTTATTATTATATTTTATGGGATTGTTCCTTTTTTATTGTGAGATTACTATTGTGAGTGTTGTTTTTTATTGTTATTGTGTTTGTGAGACCAAATAATATTTTAATACTTTAAAAAATTGTACGAGTTATAAATACATGAATTTTTCTTGTATTATTTGGAATAAAAATTAATTTTAATTTTATGAGTAAAATTAATAAATAATTTTATAAGAACAATTATTTATTAAATATTTATTTGTTAGAAGTTAAATATTGAAATAGTTAAAATATAAAATAATCCAGCCCTTTTGATGGTTTCCTGTATTCATCACTGGAACGTTGCAACAACCTAATGCATTCATGGATCTTGAGTTCAAGTACCCATCAATTGCATATAAAATTGTATATATAAAGGAAGGTAGCGTTTGAGGCTTAGGAAAGCTTGAGATTTGTTATGGGTTTTAATTAGTGAAAATTTACTATATGTCTCAAATATTGTTGATGGATCATTTTCCTTCCTTTTTTTTTATGGTCCTTCAACATGAAAGGTGATCAAGATTAGTTCCTAGTGATGGATATCTGATTCAATAATTAAATGGACCCAGTCTATAGTTTGGTTCCCAGCCAGACAAATGCAACCTGTTGGTTCAAGTCGAGTTTTAAAACACTGGTTGTCAGAGCCACCAGTGACACACTCTTCTCACAGTGCGTCTATCATTGATGTCAAGAATGTTGGAACTCTTTTTAGGATTAATCACACAGAACCAATTTTTCAGGTGTCATCGACACCTTTGCAATAGCCTTAGTCATAAGAGTTCGATGTCGATAGCCGCAAACATGTCATTCTCAAACAAAATCATCTTGTTCCCAATAAATTTGGTTACCTTCCATGGATTATGATGACACTTGTGAGCCTTACAAAAGCCTCAACATTTTCAATTCATGCTAAATTACGAACCTACATCGTGTAGGGGGTTCCTTTTATGCATGAAGAAAACACCATTTAGTTGGTTTCAATATATTCTGTCGTTGTGGCACATTAAAAGATATCATCATACTAGAAGAGGAGGACGACATTGGCAACCAATGCCTGCAAAATTTTCTTCACTCTTCCTAAATCTCATTATGGACCATGGATTAGTGCAAAAACATTAATTACAATGAGTCAATTCATTCATTTCAATGTTTAGTTTTCTATGTATATAAGATTGACTCTTTCTATCAAAAAAAAAAAAAAAAAAGATTGACTCTTATTAATTATACAACCTTGCATTTCCTTGTTTTGTATGTTTAAAATTTGTAGAAGTAATTCTTGCCTACACATTTATCTTGAAACGTAAACGTTAACGAACCCCAAACTTGTCTAGTTAGCAAGTGAAGACAAGTGAAAGTAGCTACTTCATGTCCACTCATAAATTGAAGACCCAATGCTAACTTCTAGGGTGGAAGGGAAGCTAAGCCACCTTGGCTCGACCTCTTTTCCAAGTTGATGCTAAGGGCACTTGCTACCCACAATCCGAAAAGCCACCTCGTTTACAGGTCAGTGTAACACCATATCTACCAACTTGGCATGTACAAAGGTACCAACTCAACATTCCATAAACTTTAAGTACAAGAAAAAAAAGAAGCTGAAAAGCTAAAATGTCATCCTAGAAATACTTTTTACTTATTTTAAGAAGTAAATCCTACATGCTTAGTAAAAAAATATTTTTTTTTTAAAAATACTTATTTTAATTTAATTTTTTGAAATTTTAAACAAACTGTCTAATAACTAATTAAATTTTTATGAGCATTTCCAAAATAATCAATGAGATTCATATTTGCATTTATTGCCAGGTGCAGTATAAGTCAACAAAACTATATAAACATTAAATTTAATATTATGAGATATGCATTCTTTTTAATTTTTTGACTTTACACCTTAATTACTCTAGTATAAGTCAACAAAAGCTATATAAACATTTATACCGAAATATGTATTCAACATTTATTGTCAAGTATAAGTAAACAAACTATGTAAACATTGACTTTTACTTTCTTGAACGTTAAAATCTTTATAAGTGAATCATCACCATTGTTAATGTTAACAAACTTTCATCAATCACCAATGATGACCATATATCTTCCTAGTCCTACCATAAAAATTGTACTTAGGAAACATAACACCACTAAATTAAGATATATGAATTGAATAATCTAATTCAGTTGAAATTGTTTTTTATTTCTTTTTTTTAAACTAGGATATACCTCGACTTAAAGTCAATAATTAATTCTTAAAATTACTAAGATTCATTTAAAGAATTAATATCTCTCAATATCTTATTTCATACGCACTTATCAGAAACTAAACCTACAACCTTATGCTTAAGATTAAGAAAAAAAATATCTATGAATTATATATTAAATTCAATATTACGTTAAACTAATCTAAATTAAAGTATATTATACTTTTATAATCGAGTTGAATGACTTTTTACTTTAAAATCTATTGAGATCAGTAATAAGAAAAAGTCTAAAATTTGATTTTGATTTTTTTATACAAATTTTATATTTTAATTCTCCTAAATTTCTATTACAACATTTAATCTTCTTGATTTTCAAACTTTACAATTTTGGTCATTCTTCTTTTAATTTCTAGTATTGAGTGTTATAATTGACTATGAAACATTTAATTAACATGAGTTTATTAATATATATATGATTATTTTTAATTAAATCAAGTAAAAAATTATTTAAATTTGTAGATCCCATCTTCCCCATCATTATTCTCCTTCTTTCTGTTCTACTTATCAGTCACTCACTAGATAGAGAGAAAGGGAAGGGAAGGGAAAAAGAAGTAAGTAGGCACATAGAAATGGGGGTGAGTGAAGCAAGCGGTGTTGCAAAAACCAAAAACCTCGGATGATGTTGGCTGGGTGTTCTAGTTCGACATTGTTGTCACCAAGGCATCAGCACAGTTTCAAGCTTGACATCAATATCATGCACCATCATCAGCCCCTAAGACCAGTGGGCCTCTCCGTGGATCACAAACCCATGGAACCCAATAACATAACCCTGCCCATCATCAAACACAACAACAACAATTTCAACAGTCTAGATTTCATTATTTTTTTTCTTAATTTAATTAAACAATAATCATATTTCTATTTTTATAAATTCATCTTAAATATATCAAGTCATTTAATAGACAATCAACTCTACAAATTAACAAAAAGATCGAAACACAAAATTTAAAAATCAAGAAAACCAAATGTTAAAATAAAAAAAAAATCAAAATAACAAATTATTAAAAAATTAAAATTAAAATTTAATCTAAAAAATATTGAAATCGAAATTATAATTTAGTCAAACAATAAAAAACAATGTAGACCTGCAGTCCCTCAAATTCCACTGATGGCAGGCATGGCATTCCAATTTGGCATATCCCTTTTAAAACAAATAAAATTGTAAAGATCCCAACCGACCAACGTCTAAATTCAAGGGATCTTCCCCTGTAGCGAAATTGGAAACATTTTGCCAACATAAAAAACATGGAATTACACAATTTGTCCTCATTAGCCATTATTAACACAAAACATAGCCAATATTTACCGCAGTGAATTACGCAGCAGTAACTCTCAGCCAATCACCATCCCCCACGTCATCAACCCTCCCTCGTTCTCTATATAAGCCTCACTCATTCTTCTTCATCCCTCCAAATTCGCCTCTTCTCTCAATTTCTTTTCCTCCCTCTCTAACACTTTTTTTCTCGGGTCGGGACGTGCATTCTCGGACTATCGCCGGAATCCTTTCCGACAGAAAAAAAAAAAATAATGACGGGATCCCTCGCGGCGGCAAGCCTCGTCCTTCGTCGACGACAATCGCCGGTAATTCAATTCTTCTTCCGCAGGGATGCCTCCTTGGGGACGACGAAGGATGCCGTCACGCCGCCGAAGGAATTGCCGGCGTACGACTACTCTCCGCCGGCGTACTCCGGTCCCACTAGCGAGGAGATAATTGCGAAGCGCAGGGAGTACCTCAGCCCTTCGATCTTCTACAACTACAAAAATCCGGTGAGGACGACGCATCGGATCATTCCAATAACTATGTTTGATTCTGTAATTTATTTATTGTCCGTTGAATAAATAAAGAATTGTGTGTGGGAGGGTGCAGCTGAACGTGGTGGAGGGGAGGAGGCAATACCTGTTCGATGACAAGGGAAGGAGGTACCTGGACGCGTTCGGAGGGATTGCTACGGTGTGCTGCGGGCACTGCCACCCCGATGTGGTGGCGGCCATCGTGGAACAAACGAAGCGCTTGCAGCATTCCACGGTTCTGTACCTGAACCATGCCATGCCGGATTTTGCTGAGGCTTTGGCTTCTAAGCTTCCCGGTAATCTCAAGGTGAATATCATCACTATCACACTGATCCTAATCAAACCGTGATTTTGCATGTTATGCAGTTTTTTTCAATAAAACAATAATTGAAACTGCATATTTCAAGTTTTTATTTGAAAATTAATGTTTAGTTTTACCCGTCGTTTTAAACTTTATTCATAAAAAATTAGTGGTCGATTGAGGGGTATTAAATACAGCGTCAACTTTTTATTTTATTTTTTATAAAGACAAAATTTAGATGTAACTTTATAAGTGATTTTGTTATTTTTGTAATTAAAATTAAAGTTTTGTCTTAATAATTTATATTTATCTTCATTGGAAATTATAAAGTTTCATTTTGACTATCTATTGAACTTCATGGAAATTTTTATTACATGGATGGTAGAAATGAAACTCTAATTTTGATATATAAAAATAGTATAATCACTAAAAAACACTACATATAAGTTTTATTTTTGTTAAATAATATTATTTATTTATTATTATATTAGTGTATAACTTTAATCGGTAGTTTCTTATAAAACTTGGCTTATCAATTTTGTTTTCCATTCATAAGTCTTAAAATCTTACTTAATGGGTCACAGCCAAATTCCAATCTGTCGTATTGATTTTTTTTTTTTTAGATGGTTGTTAAGTTGATGAACTCTAAGATAATTTTACAATAATAATATATAAATAATTTACAACAATAACGTATAGTAATTACTTAATTAAAATTTAGTAATTAGTGCTACACTCAATTTTATTTATAAAAAGAAATAAGTTATAATATAAAATAGGATCATGAATAATATTATTTAAAGTCATCAACTTTTAATAGAACGTTACTTGTTTAAAATGATTGTAATCTTTTTCGCTTTAAATATGTTGAGGAAGTCGTGATTTTTTTTTTGAAGTAAGTTAATTCAAACATTGTTTTCCATATATACTAATAAAGGTGTCATGACAGGAAATTATTAGTAATTTACTCATGACAATATTTGAATATTTAATCTTGTAATAATTTTTTTTGAAAATATCTCAAGTATAGACAATTTTTTTTTACTATAATAGACAATTTGTTAACAAATACAGTACAATAATAATAATAAGTTTATTTTTTCTCATAATTTTCTGATAAACATTAAATACAAGATAAAAGCAGATAAGAACATACTAAAGTAGAAAGTGAACAAGTTTCTCTTCCCACAGTAAGAACATACTAAAACTTTTAATATAATAATTAAGTTCCAAAATGAAATAAACATGAATAAATAAAGTTCTCTTTTTAGTTGAAATAAATAGTTAGCGATGTTTTGATCATGGAGCAAACAAAGAGTAAGATGGGGTCTGGAAGTATATTGTTAATAAACTGTTTTATTTGTCAATTTCTATGCTAATAGCATGGGACTGGCCTGGAAGTGCTGCTATATGCATGGCGTAGGGTGATTTATTTATATGATAATGACTTGGTTTCGTGGCCGAAACATACTTATATATTGTCTATGTCATTGTCAAGTCACACAAAACAAAAACTCTCCGTTATCCATAATTTAACGGAGAAAAATTAACAAACAATCACTATTAATGTTTCTGTTTTAGGCCAAAAATAATAAAAACATATAATTATTGCATCACAAATTAATGTTCATGAGTATTATACCAAAGTAGTGGATATATATCCCAATTGATTAATAGGAGAAAGGGGAAAGATGTTTCATAAAAGGAAAGTGTTTATGAACATTAAAATGAGATAATAAAAACTGGAGTCTAATTTTTATACTCAGCTTATAAGAAAAATGTAACTTTCTTTTTTTTATTTAAAATTTTTAATTTAGCTTTCTTTTGACACTTTTTTGTTTATTAACTATAATAATAATACTATTATTTCCTATTTATTATCTATATTTTCTACAATATCAATTATTTTTAAAATACATGTATACGTGTGAGTATGTTTAATTTTATTGAAACTCAAATAATTATTAAATTCATATAATAATTAAATTCTTACATCAATCTTCTTTTTTTCTAGTATTGTAATATTTTGTTTCGTTTTTATAATCAAGTAGCAATAGACTAGTAGTTTAATAATTTAATCCAATTATTTGATAAAATATTCTTTTATAAATATACAAAAAAAATAGTTGAGGAGTGATGATATACAAATAGGGATGTTATTAGAAAATAGACAATATTAATTTTCACAAATTTTTGCACATGCTTTATTTAGAAATATATTTAATTAAAAAAATGTGAAATTCCTAATATTATTAATTACCTTAAAAGATTTTGTTTCGGTATTAGATATTTTGTGTGTTTGTCCATACAAACATTTTTATCTGTGTTTTTTCTTTCCTATTGATGAGAAAAACTTTGCCTATTTTATGTATAGGTGGCGTTTTTTACAAATTCTGGAACGGAAGCAAACGAATTGGCAATACTGATAGCAAAATTGTACACTGGTTCCCATGACGTAATATCTCTAAGGAATTCTTACCATGGGAATGGTGGTGGAACCATGGGGGCCACAGCTCAAAGCATCTGGAAATATAATGTTGTGCAGGTATATATTTTCTTCCTTTTTTCAGTTTTACACTGTATCCTTATATATATATATATATATATATATATATATATATATTTTAATTTCTTGAATGAAGATTAGTTTATATCATATCAATCATTCATAACAAATACCTTCTATGTTAGATAATGAAAAAATGTTTTAACTTAACTAATGATATTATATTTGAGTATTAAACCTTGAATTCACAAGAAAGAATTTGGGTTCAATTACTGCAAAACACATTTAAGTATAACTAGGCTTTAAAGTGAAAATTAGTTTTATAGCCAAAACATGGACCCAAGTTTAACTACTTAGTTTAAAATAACTCAGAAGTCTGGTTTACAGTTTAACCGATTGAATCGACCTGTTGAGTCCAAGATTAATAACCACGGTCACTTTTTTTCTTTTTTAAAGTTCATAAAACTCCTTAATAATGAAATTAACCTTAAAGAAATAATAAAAACGTTGTATTCGGACTACGACCCGTGCTAAATAGCTTGCACATTTCAATTAATAAATAACAAAACAGGGTCTTGGACGAAATTGACCAAGCTAATGGGCTGCACTGGACTGGACTAATACATTTAAGGATATATTTTGGAGTTAAATTTAAAACTAAAAGCAAAGAAAAAATAATTTTTTTAATAAATATTTTCAATCTAATAATATTTTAAAAATAAAAGAAATGAAAATTATAGATTAACATAAAGCTAGGTATATGACAACCCAAAAATAAAAGACGTTGTTATCTCTCTCTTTTTTCTCTAGAACTCCACTCACAACCGTGCTTTCACTAACTATATATACGCGTTAGTGATAGTAAAAGCGACGGAATTTAATTTGGCATGGGTGGACACATATGTGTCGACAGTGAAAGCGAACCATTCATTATTGATAGTGTATTTGGAAGGGACTTTCCTGTGGAAACTAGTAGTTTCAGATTAGTACTAAAGTGCCGTGACGATGATTTCTCGTGATAATGAAAGCATGGACCCCTTTACGCAAACAATATTACAATTAAGTGCTGTTTTGTTCGTTCTCTAATCAGAGCTAGTAAAAAGATAAATATATATCCTGGCCAAGAAATAGTGTATTTCTTGTTAAGGAAAAATAGTATTTTCTTTGTTACAAATTGCCATGTCAATTCATATGCAAGTGCAATACCCCGTAAGCTGGACTATATTGTGCATTTTTTTAGGTTACCTTTATGTTCTTTGCCACTTCAAACTTAGATAACCTATAACATTTGATACACTTAGAATGAATTGATATGATACTCTGTTCTGTTATTATTTTGTTACCTCTCTTTAAAGAAATACTACTAGTATTTATGCATTAACGAGTAAAAGAATTTTGTACTTTGGTCTAATCAAAATTGGTTATGTATAACAAATTAGTTGACTTTTATAATAATTATTATATAAGTTATGTTTACTGTGGTGCATGGAAACTGATTCTTTTTAATTTTATGTTTAGTTTTCTTCTATTTCCAAAATATACTGAATATAAAAAAAATGTTATGTTCCATCTAATCTATGTAACAAAATCTTACCTAACTGTTCGGCAGTGGGTGTTAAAAGATTAAAATGGAAAATAGTGTTTGGCTAACTTGTTTTGTTTTGCTTTCGCTGCCAACAGAGTGGTGTTCATCATGCGGTAAATCCAGACCCTTATAGAGGTCTTTTCGGTTCTGATGGAGAGAAGTATGTAAGAGATGTTCAAGAAATCATTAATTTTGGAACTTCCGGAAATGTTGCAGCTTTCATATCTGAAGCTATACAGGTATCTAGTTAAAGGCTTAAAGCATAAACGGATCCAACTTGGAATGAAACAATTTGATTTAATAATATGTTAACATTGCATAAAATGTTTTCTTCAGGGCTTGTCTTCTAAAGTAGTTTATCTTTTTTTCTTGGTTCATTCTAAAACATTTATCTTATTAACTTGTTTTTCGAATGTATGAAAAATTAAATAAATTAATATAAGATTTAAAAGAACTAACATATATCAATGTTTTAAAAGAAAACATCTGGAGTCTTGCGTTACATCAATGCTTTCATGTAGATATAAAATGCATTACATTCCTGCATTTCATGTAGAAGTACTAATAGTTTTAGATATTTTTCATTCAATATTTTTTGAGAAATGTTATACATTTTTTGACACACTCTCATTGGCTTAAAGTTATTGAAAAACACTTTTATGAGACTCACTTCTTATTTAATGAGTCTGATTCATAATTTTATAATTTTTAATAAATTTTAATCGATAATATAATATAGATTGTGTCAAAATAAATGTTAGATGGTGTGTTGCGTTGCTACTTTCTAGCACTTCTCATATTTTGGTAAACAAGCACACTTCTTAGTTCTTATTCTTGATGCTGCTCTTGTTTATGATAGGGAATAGGGGGCATCGTTGAACTGGCTCCTGGTTACTTGCCTGCTGCCTACGATATTGTTAGAAAAGCTGGAGGTCTTTGCATTGCCGACGAGGTTCAGGCGGGGATTGCTCGCACCGGTAGCCATTTCTGGGGATTTGAGGCCCATGGTGTTGTACCTGACATAGTAACAATAGCAAAGGTAACTTAACTCTTGTCTCTTTTTGCAAGTGTATAAAGATATTGATTTATCAAACATGAGGAACCTCTGCCTCTGTTCATATTGGAAATTTTGCAAGCTTGTTGTTGCAGAACAATTCTCACTTGAACCAACATGGTTAAGCACAGTTGGTGAATAATTGTGTCCCTTAATATGCAATTAGAGGTTTGATCTCCACGTTTGTGTGTCTGAAAGAGCATTTGTTCCTTAAATGGATCTCAATACTTTGAAACATTAGTTTCTGAGTGACAAAAAAAAACAATTCTCACATGAGTAACACCGTGCTTATTTTACATAACAACACTTGACTGTCTGCTTTGTTGTTATTTTAACAATGTTCTTCATTGTTGGCTTGTTTCTTAATTTTGCTTATGGCAGAGCATTGGAAACGGCATTCCTCTCGGTGCTGTTGTGACAACTCCTGAGATTGCAAAGGCCTTGACTCGCCGAAGTTACTTTAACACCTTCGGCGGAAATCCTGTTTGCACTGCTGCAGGATTGGCTGTTTTGAGAGTGATAGAGAAAGAGAAGCTTCAAGAAAATGCTTTTGTAGTGGGCTCCTATTTGAAAGAGAGGCTCAATGCACTCAAGGACAAATATGAATGTAATCCTTCGTCACTTCATTTCTTATTCCTTATCTATTCTAGATTAGTGCACAAGCATGCATGAATTGATTCTAGGTTGAGTTACATGATGGAGAACGAAGGACCTTAATTTAAAAGCATTAGTGTCACAAAAGAATCAGGATTTTTTCCATTTTTCCTTTACCAACTCTTTATGTGAGAAACGCTAGCAACACATTCTTTATTATTAAATGAAATTACTAGAAATCATGAAAATTTGTGGCTTCACTTTTCATTTAACTAGCTCCACTTATAATTTTGTAGTTTTTAATAAATTTTTACCAATAATAGAGATTATGTCAAAAAAGTGTGCTAGAGAATATATTACTAGTATTCTTCTGCTTCATGCTTCTAAACAAACTTGTTGATTTTCTTCTGCAGTAATTGGGGATGTGAGAGGAAGAGGCATGATGCTTGGAGTTGAACTTGTCAGTGATCGCGAACTTAAAACGCCAGCACAAAACGAAACACTGCATGTGATGGACCAAATGAAAGGTAAAATCTCAATCCCTCTTCTGGTTCTAGCCATATTTTTTAAGTTACTGACCAATAAACTCTTCTGCTGTCAACACAGAATTAGGAGCGTTGATTGGAAAGGGTGGCTATTATGGAAATGTATTTAGAATTACACCACCCCTATGTTTCACCAAAGAAGATGCAGGTTGCTCTTTAGCCTCAAACACTCTCTTTTGTTGACATTCGATTAATAATACTAGTCTCTATACTTATAGCCTCTGTGTGTTTCTTCCTTTTTTTGTGGGTGCAGACTTCCTTGTGGATGCGATGGACTACACATTTTCCAGAATTTGAAGCTTAAAATAAGATCCAAGTGTAAATAAATCTCTATTTTATATTATCATGTTAAGTATATTGTATTAGGTTAATGTTTGGTTCCGTCCTGGCGCCACAAAAATCACATTTTTTATGTGGATATCTGGAGGCTACAAAGAGTTGTTGGTGAGATTGAATGTGAAAAAAATAATTGTTTCCCTTTCACTACACTGCAGGAACCAAACACACCAGTAGACCATCAATGTAGAGACTCTAGCAAGTCAAATTTATAACGTTTACATGGAAGCTTACTCCCATAATAGCTCACTGTCATCGTTTATCTTATCTCGTCCTAATTTTGTTGGCTGCTCATTTTCTTTTAGGCCTATATGCTTTTCTTGATTTTCCTTTTTCTTTTTTCTTTTGATCATATCATATCTGATTTTCTCTTATTGTCTGCTCTAACCTTTATTTTTGCTTTTGGGGTATATACAATAACTGCAATGAGAATTAAACTTAAGTGGTCGTGTATACTACTCAAATTTCCCTCCGAGAATCGAACTTAATCCTCATAAATTCTATTCAAACCCAACCTCTAGACTGATCCTAGTACCTTTGTTGGTTGTACACTTCCATTTTAAGACTGCTTCATGTGCCTCAAAATTCTTGACTAAGGTTTTAGAAAACGTTAACAGTAATTTAAAACCTTAGTCTTAATCCTATTAAAATAATGTCTGAGATTTTGAAATTCAACCGGGGATGAGACTTTCATTGTTTTTCCTTTATGTTCAAAATTTTTCTTCACCAAGGGTAAGAATATATCATCATGCTCAAAGATTCAACTATGTTGGATTTTGTTGGTCAATCAGAACCGGTTTTATTTATTAAATCAAGCTCTGTCGTGAAACAGTTATTGGTTTTCCACCGATGATATAATCTTGTTTGATACAGAATTGTTTCTCACGTAAAATACATGTATCTTAGTAAAGTCTATATTCAAACGTATTAAGCTAAAATCTATATTCAGACGTGCATGGATAATATTGTTATATATTAAGGACAAATTATACTTATCTCTTTTGAGATATATTTGCTAAATTACATTTAAATTTCTTGATAAGTAAAAATATGTGGTGTGTGCGTTAATCTATTTTAATATATATAAACAATCTTTATTGCAGTGATAAGTAACAATACATGTCACAATAAAAATAAAAATAAAAATACATGCGACTTTCAAGGGCATTTTGAGACCTTAGAATATTATATAAAATTTTGAACATCCTTATTTTTAGCTGAGATTTTATCTAAAAAATATTTAGTTTATTATAAAGTCAATATTGAAGGTTTGAAAACTAATTATCCATAACACAGTGAGTTGCAAAGGGAGAAAATACTACTAAAACTTACCTTCAATTAATTATATTAAAATATAGCACATTGTAATCTCCCAAAAAATAAATACATTTTTTCAATATTAAGAAAGTAAAGTATCTTTTGAGAGAAAACTAAAATCTTACATGCATATGCATTCGTAGATGGAAATATTAATTTATTGTATATCAAAACAAATTAATATAACCGATTAGCTGTACCAAATGGGGAAAAAAAAATCAAAAGAACCCAGATGCTATAATACTTTTCTAATTAATATATATATATATATATATATATATATATATATTATAACAGAATAAAGAAATGTTATATCTTCCTAAATAATTCTAAAATTAAATGATGCAGATAAAAAAATCATAAAAATAATTTTAATCACAACAAAGACAAACAATAAGTTGAGAGTGGCATTATATATATGGGTATTTATGAAGCCAAGTGGCAAAAGGCGTTTAGTTTGTTAGTGGGCATGGAAACAAATGAAAGTATCCCGCTTTCTTAAGTTTAAGGTTTCCTAAAAATTTGACCATTTACTTCCCACACATTTCGCCTCGTCTCTCTCAATTCTTTCATTGATCTGCAATTCTTGTCATAGTTTCTTTGATTAAGTCATATTTTCCCGAAATTTAGACAGTTGATGCTAATTCCACAACCCCTTTTGGCGGCCTATTTATTCCCATTTTTTGGTAATGGTATGAAATTTTGTTACACTGGCCATCCTCATCTTTGGATCCAATAGATGCACATGCAAGGCTAATGGAAATTCTTATTTGAGCTTTCAAGCTTTGGAATACATTATCCTTTTGTTTTTTTTTCTCTTTTCATTTTCAAATTTTCACCAACCTTATTAAATTTTTTGATGAGAGGTCGAAGTAAAAAGCATACCTATCTATGGAGATTTTGAGCAGATGTTATCGCTTGAGCTTTCTCGATTTCCTTACAAATTTTCTCAGATGGAATGGCAGATCCTGCTAGTTATGGGAGTCTTGAGCGTGATGTTGAGCAAGTTAGTTAATTTTCCTAAGTTTCCTTTTTATTTTCCTTAAGTTGTTTTCTAAAATTGTTTTGCTTAAGATGTGTTATTTCCCCTCTTGTGAATGGTAATGAGCATTTAAATTAAGACATGTTTCTTTTATTCATTCGTTTTTGTGTTTGTGTAAAAATAAGGCAAATCCATAACAAAGACAAACTAGCTATAAAATTTTAGGGTTATTATATTATATAGTACATTGATCTCAATTAAGATGTTATCACATAATTGGCATTTACGGTTATAGCTGCAATAGCAAATGCTTCATGGCTATTATGAGATGATATTGGCCAATTACAAGTATTGTACGTAAGCTGTAACCATGGTCTTTAGCAGTTGTGGCAACCACTGAAACTAGGAATTTAAAAAATGTTATTGGTAGTTTTCTGTAGTAAAAAATTTGTTTTTCCTTGCCTAAAGGTAGTTTGGCTAAAGATAGAATTATCATGTTTTAAACCATTACATGTATTGAACAAAGTGACAGTCATAACAAGTAAAAAAAAAATTGTTGTAATTAAGAATGGAGAACAAAATGTGACAAGGTAAACATGATATTTGTTGGTACATTTTTTAGTATTATTATTTGACATGATATCAATAACTAGTCGATATTTTAAGAAGAATAAGTTGATCTTTAGCAAAATGGCAGTTGTATTGCACATTTCTTGATTGTTTTTTATTTAATAATAATTAAAATCGCTTAATTTGTAAAAGTGGCAAGAAAAAAATATCATTATTGAAAATATGTGTAGATAAGCCACATGATTTGTTGTTGTTATATTTCATTAAGGATTATGTTGCTTAAATGCATCTAACTAGGATTTAATGTATGTTTCAACTTTTTCTAAAGGCACTCATTGCCATAAAAAAAGGGACTCAATTAATAAAGTACAGTCGAAAAACCAAGCCAAAAGTTTGCCCATTCAGACTTTCTCTGGTGAGATTTTACTGTTAAATTAAATGTATTAGTACCAGTACTAACCATGCTTATTCTAATTTCTAGAGTAGACACGTGTATGATGATTTTGATATCTCTAAATAATTTCATATTTAGTGGAATTAACAGGATGAAACAGCACTAATTTGGATTTCTCACAAGAAGGAAAGGAAATTGAATTTATCTTCAGTTTCACGTATTATCCCTGGACAAAGAACTGTAAGTTAAATACTTACATTTTATTCTATATATGATATTTATGTCCATATATTAACAATCTTTTAAAGGTAATTTATATTTTATATGACATTTTCTTTGTAGGTAGTCTTTAGAAGATATTTGCAGCCAGAAAAAGATTACCTATCATTTTCACTTGTTTATAATAACGAGGAGCGAACACTTGATTTGGTTGGAAAATATACTAATTAATAAGTATTTCATTCCAATTTCTCAATTTGATGCAAATTTTGAAAAAAGTGATTCTATTGTTCTTATTTATAGATATGCAAGGACAAAGATGAGGTAGAGGTATGGTTTACAGGCCTTAACACATTAATTTCTACTGGAAAGCTTAGGCGCATTGGAAGTGAATTATTTGATGTGAGTTTTAGCATGAATCCATCGAATGATCATTAATTTTATCCTTAATTACTCACTATGGATGTGAAGACATATAGTTTATGCTTGTTTTTTCAAAATTCCAAAGGATTAACATTTACCTTTTTGCAACTAGAGATTAATTTTATTTTTTTTTTCTAATTCTCAAAATACATGAATCACATGATATTTGTTGGTTCATGCAGTAATCATTCCATTCAAGCCTGCGTTTCATGAGCACGTTAGTTACTTAGTTATTTCTTTCAAATTTCAGGATGGTGTTGATTTTACTCCAAAAGGTCGTCCTTTGGGTGCAGCACTAGAATTTTCCATATGCATTACTCGTAATAACAAGGTCGCTTTTGATTTTTCTTCTCATGAGCCTTCATTGAATTTGGCAAGCAGCACAGATGTGGGGCTAGAGCGTGCTAATAACATGCAACCAAGAACAAGCATTGGAGATGGTTTTCGTGTCAGCGTGTCGAGTACACCGAGTGTTTCGAGCACAGGATCGGGACCAGATGACATAGAATCACTAGGAGATGTTTATATATGGGGAGAGGTTTGGGCAGATGGTGTTTCACTTGATGGATTTTCCACTCAAGCCCCTTCCACAACAGATGTGTTGATTCCTAAGCCATTGGAGTCAAGTGTTGTTCTTGATGTTCAACAGATTGCATCTGGTGTTAGGCACATTGCTTTGTTAACAAGGCAAGGGGAGGTTTTCACTTGGGGAGAAGAATGTGGTGGAAGACTTGGTCATGGAATCGATAGAGATTTCGGTCGCCCTCAACTCGTTGAGTTTTTGGCAGTTACTAACATTGATTTTGTTGCATGTGGAGAGAATCATACATGTGCTGTTTCTACATCAGATGATGTTTTCTCATGGGGTGATGGTACATACAATGCTGGACTTCTTGGTCATGGAACTGATGTTAGCCATTGGATACCAAAAAGAATTAGTACTGGCCCTTTAGAAGGGCTTCAAGTTATATCCATTTCATGTGGCACATGGCATTCAGCACTAACAACTTCTAATGGAAAACTTTTCACCTTTGGTGATGGAACATTTGGAGTTTTAGGTCATGGAAACAGAGAAAGTATTCCATATCCAAAGGAGGTGAAATTGTTAAGTGGATTGAAAACCTTTAAGGTTTCATGTGGAGTGTGGCACACTGCAGCTATTATAGAGGTTACTTCTCAATCTTGTTCAAATGTTTCTCCCAGAAAGCTTTTCACTTGGGGAGACGGCGACAAATATCGGTTGGGACATGGAAACAAGGAAACGTACCTTCAACCAACTTGTGTCTCAGCACTTATCGAGTATAATTTCCACCAGATAGCATGTGGACACACCATGACTGTTGCTCTCACTACATCTGGTCACATCTTTACTATGGGAAGCAATGAAAATGGTCAACTAGGAAACCCTTTGGCTGATGGAAAAGTACCTATCCTAGTACAAGACAAGTTGGTGGGTGAATTTGTTGAGGTAATATCATGTGGATCTCATCATGTTTCTGCCTTGACATCAAGAAGTGAATTGTATACTTGGGGTAAAGGTGCCAATGGAAGATTGGGACATGGAGACATAGAGGATAGAAAATCACCAACAATAGTAGAATCCTTAAAAGATAGGCATGTGAAGAATATTTCTTGTGGATCAAACTTTACATCTTGCATATGCATTCATAAATGGGTCTCTGGAGTTGATCAATCTGTTTGCACTGGTTGTAGACAACCATTTGGATTCACTAGAAAGAGGCACAATTGCTACAATTGTGGATTAGTGCATTGCCATGGTTGTAGTTCAAGAAAGGTATTGAAAGCATCATTGGCTCCAACACCGGGAAAACCTCATCGCGTGTGTGACTCTTGTTATAACAAGCTTAAAGCTGTTGAGGCATGTGCTAGTTCTAATCTTCATAGGAAAATGACCACAACACCTCGTAATTCCTTAGATACCAGGGAAAGATTGGGTCAAGGAGAAGTAAAGTCTTCAAGACTAATTTTGCCTCCTATCACAGAACCAATGAAATTTCATCAGATAATTATGGCTAATAAGATGGGAAGCAAACATGATTATTCTTCCATGTCTCCAACTTCCCAAATTCCATCACTTCTACAATTGAATGATATTGCATTTGGTAACTCAATAAGTTCAACTCAAAATGTTTTGAAGTCTGCTATAGCTCTTAGTTCACCACCAATTCCACCTCTCAATTCAAGACCGGCATCTCCTTATTCAAGAAGGGCAAGCCCTCCACGTTCTATAACTCCGGGATTTTCTAGAAGTCTTATTGATAGTTTGAAGAAGACAAATGAACTTTTGACTCAAGAAGTTTCAAAAATGCAAAACCAGGTAAATTTACTATAGTTTCATTGTATGTTATTGAATAAACATCATATTATATATGCCATTCGTTTATAAGTTTATGGATGTTCTTTTCATATAGATTCGAAGTGTAAGGCTAAAAAATGACATGGAAATTCAGAAGCTCCAGAAAAATGTCACGGAAGCTACCTCCTTTGCTGCAGAGGAATCTTCTAAGCATAAAGCCATGAAAGAAATTTTTGAGTCTACTGTGGATCAGGTATTTTTGTTTTATATATTTCAAGGTTACATTCGAACTTGTTAACATGTTAAAATATATTTTCATTGTTCTAATTATCTATTAAGTTCAGAGACCTCTCTTGTTTAAAATGTTGTTATGTTAAACACCTAATAAGAAGTGTTGAATGAAAGAAATATTTTTTTAATTTAAAAGATCAATAAGCCAGTTAATTAAGATTTCTAGTTCTTAATCTTAACTTAGTTGACTTCTTTTTTTTTTTTATCCAGATGAAGGAAATGATTGAGAAGTTGCCTCCAGAAGTTTTAGATAGTGAAAATTGGGAAGCCATGCTTACTCGAGCTGAGAAATTTCTAAAAGAAAATTCAGAATTTGAAACACCATCAAGTGCGAAGTCTCATCAACAACATGCACTTAATACACCTGACTTAAATAGGAGCTCTTCTAAATTGCAAGAACGTAGAATAGAAGAAAATAATGAAACTGTAGGAGTTGACCCATCATCACAGGATGAAGGAAATGTTATTCAAGAAAGAAATAGCTCATCTTTATCAAACAATGAGGCATCAATACCTTCACAAAAGGATTCAAAATCCCAAGACTCTTCAAGAACAGGCAAAGAAGTAGAAACACGAGACATTGAATTTGAACCTGGGGTACATGTGACAGTAATAGTAAAGCCTGGTGGTGTCAGATTTTTCAAACAAGTTAGATTCAGGTACTATAGTCATTTGTTGATCCAACAAATTCTTCATTTTCAATTTCTATGTGTCAACATGCATTATGATTATGTTTGAAATGGTTGTTATACTACTAAAGTTTATAAATTTAGCAGTACTCGTGTCTCAATGTGAGGATATGTATATCCAACTATATGTGTGTATTAATTTATGACTAAACTGAAAAAATAACTACACTTGTACCCAATATATAAATACTAAATGCATTGCATGAACAATAAACTTGGTCTTTGATTTGCAAGTAAACCATTAACAGTGTGATTTCCATTTTAAAAATTAAGTGTGGCAGAAATTTTCATAAACAAATTCTCTATATTTTGTATCGCTGGATAATATATTTTTAAGTTCTTGGATAATATTAACAAGTGTTCATAAATCCTTATTTAATTATAAAAATGTTTTTTTGTCACAAGGCATTGTTATTTTTTAAAATATAGGGATCAAATTGATCAATTTGAAACTATAAGAACTAAAACCAAATTTAACTAAAAATATAAGGACCAAGTACATATTTTACTCTCTCTTTTTTCTCATTCTATCTTAATGTTGTATTCTTCTTTTGATGTTTTTATATATTCTTTATGCAGTAAGCGAAGGTTCCATGAAGATCAAGCAAAAGAATGGTGGGACAAAAATAAAGATAGAGTGCTTAAGAAATATAATACTCCACAAACTACAAATTCCAAAGGTACCAGATCATCTAACACTCTACCACCAGCACCACCTACAAAAGAAAATAGTGAGACAGTGTCTTCCTAAACTTTGAATCCTAGTTTTATATAGGCATCATCTTAGTTTGATGAAATGATTTATTATAGAAAACATCATTAATCTTTTAAGTGTAGCGATATGTATCTAAGTATGATAAACAAAATATCTTATCAATAATTTCAAAATAGTCACATAAGATACTGAAATAAGTATAATTTTTCATGGTTGACCTATCATATTTGGATGTACATTTGTTTTAATAAATTCACCTGAATGAAAAAAATGACCCCATTTCTAACAAGTTGATATTCAATGAATAAAAGTCTTAGTGTGTGTAGAACATCAATAAGTCAAATGCTTAGAATTCAACAACCTACTTCCAATAAATAAACTTAACATGACTTGTGTAAAGAAATGTACCCTTTACAAAAGTAAGAATTATTGAATTCCACTAATTATTTTAAGGCTCTCGCTAATTAGTGTTCTTAGAACATTAGTTTAGAAATTTAAAATAAAAAGCTTTTTTTGGAATTCACATTAAGAATGCATTGAAAAATATAGGATAACTTACTCAATATGTTTTTTCCTATAAAATTAGACCCCACAATAAATGAACCACATAAAATCTTTATATTCATAATTTACCAATCTCAATACAAAAGCTACATGGGAATATTAATTTTTAGAAAATTATTATTATTGAGGTAAAAAAAACACATATCAAACATATAAAAATAAAATAAACAAATAAGCAAATTAAATGAGTAATAATAATTGTCAAGGAAATGACAAAGGAAGATGATAATGCAAAAAAGAGATCTTGTATTCGATAATTTCAAGCAATAACTTGGTGAGGTCATTTCAAATAGCATTGGTGATATGCTATTCATGATTATTTGTGCGTTTCACAAGAGCCAACACTGTAAGTTTCTCCACTTGTAATTGTATTTCATGATGGTAATTTCAAGCGGTAACTTGGATCGAGACTAAAAGCAACTCTTTCCATTTTCTCATTGGCAAGAAAATCAGCCAAATCTCATTAATCTAATTGCTTTTTTGAGAAATACGAGACATCTAAGTCATTCAAGTAAAGCAATCTAGTCCTTAAGCCCAACATTAAAGATTGACTTTCAAAAAAAGGAGTGTATAGTTGTGATGTGATAGAAAGGTTAAACAATTGGGTGTACACTTAATGTTAGCTTCTTGGCAAACATAACAAGTCGAACAAATAATATAAAATAGAAGTCCAAATAGTGTATCCACAAGGACTCCCAAAGGAAGTGATAATACTGAAATAACATACACGTACGCTTAATGAAAGCAATATATTGTCCAATGATTAAAACATTATAACATACATGTATATGGGTGATCAAACCATAAACAAAGCAATAAACATAAAAAGGAAGTAATAATACTGAAATAACACTAAATGGATAGTAGAGATCATCACATCACAAAGTTTTTGATATCCAAGCTCCCAACAATGGGTAAGTTAGCCTCTCATGGTCATGAGATACCCAAAATAAGAAGAAGAAACAAAGAAAATGGAGAACATGGAAGAAGCAGAAGAGCTCCCAAAGTGCTTTCAGGCTCCAGAAAAATGCCCTAGCTGATCTCTCTTTGTCCAATGGAACAATGCCCTTTTAAAACTCCTCAAAAACGCTACACTATCGTATTTTTCAAAAAGACCTCACACGCTAATCCTGCATGTGCATGTTGAGTGCCACACACAATGTAGTTGACTTAAATGACAACGTGTTAAGCCTGAGTGTGTGTCTAAGCGCACATGCACAGTACAACTGACTTGAATAACCATCCGATGCTTGACACGTTTCCCTCCAAGTTGGGCTTCTCGCATTAAGCGCGCTAAGCTAGTCACTTTAATTCTTCAACATCTTCCGGTCTATTGTTGTTATACCAAAACTCTACAAGACAAAGCTAAAACTATAAAATTCACTAACATTAACGTTCTTAAGCTAAAAACCAAAATAACCAAAATTCCTATCTTTTTGGATCAAACGGAGCATTAAAAGAAAAGAAATGAGATCATTGCTATGTAATTAAAGGGCAAAAACCAAGTATGCATAGCAATTATCACTATGGATTTCGAAAACAACAATTATAATTATTGGGTTGCGAAAATGTAAATAACAAGAGTATACATAAACAAATTACTTTTGACATTTTTACGAACACATAGAGTGTGATGAAAAGAGATAAAGTAACAAAGAATAAAAGTATTAGGGTTGATTCACTAAATCACCTCCTCAGGAAAACAAATGCTACTAATCTAGTTCAAAGCCCAACTATTATCATCAACTCACAAAAATACACAAACTTCGATCCCTTGGATGGAAAGATTCTAAGCCCCTTGACTAATCTAACCAAGTGACTTGTTTTAAGAACAAGAGTTAAAAGATGACTAACAAGCATTGCTCCATCCCTAGACACAAAACTCATTAGGTGTTCTTCTCCATTTTTAGGTTCAAAAGTATTTTCCAGTGACAATTCAAACCACAACATCAAACAAAGGGTGATCACACCAACGCAAACATTAATGCATATAAGAGAACACTTAATAATGAATAATAAACAAGATTAATAATCAAAATGTAAACATAAGGATGAATTCAACTACATCAACCCCCAAAATAGGTAAACCTAACTACATGACTACAAGAAGAAAATAGATGAAAAAGAGAATGAAAAATGGTTGGGAACCCATGGATGGCAAAAGAGAACTTCTCAGCTATAACGTAAAACCCTATATAGTTCCCCAACCAAATTTGTCTTCTATTCACATTGTTGGTGCTTAAATAAGGTCAAACATGTTGCACTGTCGTTTCTACATAATTGTCTGTGCACTTAGCCCATCATGTCGCGCTAAGCGCGAATGCAAAAACAACACTTAAGTGACTGTGCGCTGAGCTTGACATATTTGACCTTCCAGCCTCGAAAGTTTCCTTTAAAAGGGCTTTGAATTGAGTTCCAATATCAGCTTTCTTCTTTCATCATTTATTTCTACAACAAAATAAACTAAAATTATATGAAAAATCAAATATTTAAACTATTTTAAAGCTATTCTAATTTATTCAAAATTTAATTATAAACAAGGCCAACAAACTTAAATGTATTGCAATATTAACATAATTGTCTACAAAATGGTCACTAAAATAACATTCCTAAGACAATTATCATTTAACCTCTGGATTTGAAATACTACTTATATACCCGATATTTGTCATAATTTACAAGAACATTCTATAGTCTTAGTAAGAGGAGAGCCATGATTAAAAATCAATGACATGTCAAGATCCAAATATGATTTTGTTTCTGCTCCAACTCAAATCCTTTTGAGATTTTGAAAAGAGTTACTCTTTGGAGAGCACAATATGATGAAAGTTGTGACAAATGTTTGGGAGGCAAGGGTTTATTGTCAACCTCTTTAGATATAAATGTACTTGATTCAAAAGGAAAGAACTTGCATCAATATCTCAATTTCAATTCAAACCTTAGTTTAATTCACACTCCATGTTCTTATAAATTTTTACCATCCGAAAAATAAAAAAATGGAGTCCTTGTCTAAAGAAAAGCCTTGAGAAAGGGAAGATGTATAGAACCTTTCAACAAGATTGTTTTTTCAACTTTTTCAATGATGTATTACTAGACTTACTTATTTTAGTATTGCAAAATTTGTGATTTACTATTTTTTTTTATTATGGTGTTGAAATGTTGAATTGGTATGTTATTTTTAGATATTCTATTTTTATTGGAGAAGTTTATGAGTTAAGTTTATATAAGTTTTATGACTCTATATAAATTATTGAGTTTGATAAATTTAGAAGGTTTCATACCCTATCTTCATACATTTAGTGGCCTTTTTATTATCATGGTCAATGATTCTTCATAGAAATTGATGCATTGATATAAAAAAAATTAATGTCATTTATTACGGTAATAAATGTATTCATTCACTTTCATGTGTCTCTATGTGTTCTTTATCATTAAAGTGTTTTCAATTATTATGATTAATGACTTTTCATAAAATTGATACACTAATATAAATCATTTGCGTGTCATTTATTACTATGACAAATGTCCTATGAATCATGACCTAGAATAGTGAAAAGTTTGATTAATTTGTTTAAGACAAACAATATCAAACAATATTAAATAGTTTTTGCTTAGTGAAAAGGTAGATGTTTATGGCTTATTAAAGATGAAATCAAGGGCAAAATTAGAAAATAATTTTTTGGGGGCCAAAATCCAATAAATATATAATCCTCAAAATTCATGCAGAATATTTATATTTTTCTACAAGGATCTATAAACATTTTCTTAAACACCCAAAATAAAAATATTATTGTTCTCACTTTTGAAATTTGAAGGTTATTAATGAGAAAATATCTCTTCTTTGCATGT
>PYAF01003436.1:553548-573475 GCA_007407185.1 Glycine tomentella
GAAGGGTGAAATGCTAAAAAAAACATATGAATGACATGTATTTAAAAAATAAATTATTAAACTCAAAATTATATTATATATGTAAATTAACTTTAATAAGAAAATAATTACAATATATAAAATTTAACGCATTAAAAATGTGATAGTGCAATATATATGCATATACACATTTTTATTTCCCTAACATGTTATTTCTAATGAGCTAAAATAATATATTGTGACAATTTTTCTTATTGTGCGTTAATGTTTATGTTAGTTTTAGTTTAACATATTTTCTGAATTACAAATTATTTCACTTCTTAAGCCTCTACTAATACTCTCTTTAATTTTCTTCTTTATTTTTTAAATTTATAAAATTTAAAACAATATATAAAAGCAAAATAAAGTCTTTTAGTACATACATTTTTTTAGCATTTCACCCTTCAACTAACCTTTGATTACGTATTAAACCTTGAATTGTATTTTGTAATCAAATTTTAGGTTTCATATTATAAATTATTTTGTAAATATTTGATTTGTATTTATCATTTAGTAAAATTTGTTAATCCTTATTGTGTAATTATAAAATTTTATTTGATAAAGATATTATTTAGCGAAAATAATGTGTACTTATTAAATATATTTAATTAACCATATTTTCAAAACAATAAAGTATTCCTGACAAATTTTAGTTTAAAATTATAAACTATAAACGTAAAGTTTCAGCAAAAAAAACACTCAATATATTTTGTTTAAAAACATTTCAATTATTTATCTCGGTCACAAAGTGGCAGACGAAAAATAAAAAATGCCCGAATATAATTCAACTATTGTATTTTTTTTAGAATAATCCAGCTATGGTATTACACCATACCATATGTCTCATATCTTATTGTATCACACAATACTACACTACAAACACAAATACACAACACCTAATTCAAACACCTTTAAACAATTAGCAAAATTAGTATTCAATCCTTTAGTTACGTATTGGTAATCCTTCAAACATATCTTCTTTTTTTCAAGTAAAGAATGTGACCTCAAGTTTTACATTCCTGCATGCATTGTTAATTGCCCCACACACACACATACACATATATATCAATCAGTCCATGAATTGAGATATGTCTGTTCGAATCAAGGTATTTATTAGAAACTGAAATTCTAAATGTATACGAGATATGTATGGGATTAGAGCCCTGGATAGCCAATAAAAGTGCAATTTGGTTATTGAAATAAGAAATTCATTCAACTACAGATGTAAATTACAAAAGTGCAGTATCAAATGGTGGTTATAAAAACTGGGCTAAGAATAACCTGTTCTAAAATGTTTGGTTATATAAAGTTCAATTCTTACGTCTAGTTTAGTTCACAGAAACATTTTGCACATTGTCTTACATGAGGAAATAATTCTCAAGATAGGATTGTTGGCATCATCATCTAGTTTTTCAATTTCAGTCCCACTTCCATAAATATCTTCAACAAGATTAGTTTGGCATGGTCTACCAATTCCTACACATAAATCCTTGATAAATGCCATAGGAATTTCAAATATAATCATAACAGCATAAAGCTTACCATTTCTTACTTGGCTTTGTAAAATTCCTTTGATGTTATTTGCACATCCCTCACAAATTTTTCCAATGGGGAGAGAATGAGAATCATATTTTAATTTTTAAAATTTGATTTAAAAAAATAGATCGAGGAAGCAATGAAAAAAATAAAATTATAAAAGGCAAGAAAAGAAAAAGGTTTTCTAATAGAAAGTCTTAAATATGAGATTATTTTCATTTTCTTCTTGAATTGAGCATGACTGAATGGTAGGTTATTCTCTATGCAACAAACAGGAAAATTGTCATGAGAGAATGAATGGATTGTGGTTAGCTTTTAAACCTCAAAAGAGAACCAACGGAACGCATAACCTTACTTACCCCTAAAAGTCATGTCTTTCAAACATGCAGAAAATCTCATATGCGTAGGTATGAGGCATCCCTACTTCATTCCCATTTTCCTTTGTTAACTGAGTGTTCTCTTCTCTGTTTTTGAACTTTTGACTAAGAGAAAAAAAATACTAATTGTTAAACAGTGTAAAGGCCAAAATAAAATTAAGGAAATATCTAAAATAAATATAAATTGAAGAAGATAGAAAGACGTTGCAAGCCACAAAAAGACCAAAGAGAGAAGGAGGATATAATTTGCAACTCACATGTCATCTCCAAGTATGCCTCCATGATTGTTGTTGTGAAAATTATACAAAAGCCTCATCCCTCTCTTTGATGCTCAAGTAGTGTACAATTTATAGATTCATGAACCTAAAACAAGGAAAAATGACTCACAACAACATTCGACCTTATTTCAAATCAAAGTGCATCAATTATGGTTATTAACAAATTAATAAATATCTTATGAAAACTGTTTCGTTATAAATTAGAAAGGCGTACAATAATAAACAAATTAGCAAAGGATATACTAAAAGGAAGTGGACATGTATCAAAATTTAACTCGTGTAGCATTGGTTCAGTTCAACTATGAAGGTAGAAAACTCATTTCATTGTGCACAAAACATAAGTTGTCAGGCATTGAAGAACAATTATACTAAAATGTGGTCCAAGCAACCCTGATGTGGTAAATTTTAGGATGCTCTTTTTAAAAAAGAAAAAAAGGAGCCAGGAGACTAGATGAATAGAAAATATAACAGTTGTGTCAATTACTCCATTTAATTTGTGGATGAAAAAAATCTGAAGTACAAAAGAGTGTGCAGTTACCATGTTATGAATTTAACTTCTCATAGAAAAAAAAATTTCAGGCACAATAATTGCTCCAATTTTTTCCCCATTTTATCCTTTAATTAATGTATATATAACAATTACAACAAGAGATTGCAAAATAATTAAAGGATAAGAAGGTTGAAAATTGAAATATAAGTGGAGATTAAAAGTAGATATCTCTTTTATATATTACTATAGATATATTGTTATAGATTATTAATTACCCCCAGTATTTTTTATTTTTCACGTTTTGCTTCACAAACTCGAATTTCGTAACGTATCACTCGTTTCCGTTTTCCCTTCAAGGAGAGTTAGTGCCTGCAGCCACTGTTCTATGCCCCCTTCATCATCATCATCACCATCCCTACCATTATCAACGCCAACACCATAACCATCACCATCATCATCATCATCACCATCACCCTAATCTTCATCTTCATATCCCTCACTCTGCGAAAACATAGGGTTCCTTCCTTCCTCAAAACCCTCCCTATTATTCCATGTACGATCACCACTGAGGAGGGTTTCCGATTTGGATGGCATTGGGAGATTTTATGGCCTCTCGCTTTTCCCAATCCACCGTTCTCGTCGTTCCCACTTCTCACAACCACCTCCACGATTCCTCCACCGCCTCCTCTTCCTCCTCCGCTTCCGCCGCCGTCGCCGCTGTTAACAACAACAACAGCAGCAACGACGTCGCCGATTTCGCTCACCGCCGCGACTCGGAAGCCGCCATCGCCAGCATTAGCAGCGGCAATGCCGCCACCAGCATGGCCTACCTTCCCCACACCGTCGTCCTGTGCGAGCTCCGCCACGACGCCTTCGAAGCCGCCGTCCCTGCCGGCCCCTCCGACAGCGGCCTCGTCTCCAAGTGGCGACCTAAGGACAGAGTAAGAACTTCAATCCAATCACTCTGCTGAAAATAAAATTTTGATTCGATTGTTATTTGTTATCTGCATTTTGTTGTCACGAATCGATGATTTGCGATTTGCGTTATCGTGTGCAAGGAAAATAGTGTAGGACTGTGAATCCACTGTGTCACGTGTTCTTCGTGATAGGAATTTAGAAAATGTAGAAAAAAGTGGGCGCAAAGGTCAATGCAGTGGCAGCAGTGGTGACTGAATGAATGGCTTTCGGTGTGTTTGGAAATCCGTTGGAAGCATTGTAAACCCAAAAATCCTACTTTTCAAAGCACTCAATGTAGAAGGAAGAGAGGAGGTGGATTGTTTTTGCGTATGTTATGCTATTAAGGACTTGTTGAGGATGTAAAATGTTTGACCTGTTAAACATGAAGTTTTGTGAAGATGGGTTTGGATCCTCTGAAGTGTAACGAGTGAAATGCTAGTGGTAATGGTTGATGAGAAGATCGGTGAGTCAGAGTGAGTTCTGGGATATCCTTGGGTTTTAACGCAGCTTCTCGCTTTACTATGTATTTAGAGTGCATTTTATGTTGTAGCGGGTCTCCAATTCAAATAATGATATGAAAATGGTCACGAACCCTGGGCAAATATCTTCTATTAATCGTAACCTTTGTGTTTGTGGAATTCTTGCTTGGCTAAAGAACCATCTGTATAAATGGATAAATTATCCTGGAATTTGCTTGATTGAATTAGTGATTTCTCAATGGAGGCGGGGAAAAGATTGCTTACATTTGCTTCTTTAGGATAGTAGGAATTGTGTAAATCCTGGTAGCTTGCATTAGGAAGTGTGGCTTGTTTACGTGAATTGGAGGTCGCTAACTTGTCAGATTGGCAGCATGTTGGAAATTGGTTGGCACGTGACAGGTAGATTTTGGTCTAGTAAAAATAAGTATATATGCTTTGTGTAAGAAGCATTGGTTTAAATTCTAACCATCAGTAAAAATGTGAAATAAGCAAGCCACTCCCGCCTAGTCTGATTGTATCAACTGGAAATTGTGTGTTTGCAGTTTTGGCTTCTTCAACATAAGCAGCTGATTGACAGTTAATGTTCTGAAGGTGTTGATAGCATGAAAGTTCCAAACATGAACTTATACTGGCATTTCACTTTTTTTTTTTCATAAGTGTCTGTTTTTTCCTCTAAAATGTTCTAATGATTTTTTCTTTAAGATGCTTATATATTATATCTTTGGTAAGAAGTATGCTCTATTTTAACTCTTAACTCTTAACTTTGTGGTGCAGATGAAGACAGGATGTGTAGCTCTAGTATTATGTTTAAACATTAGTGTCGATCCACCGGATGTAATAAAGATATCCCCTTGTGCCAGAATGGAGTGCTGGATAGGTCTCTCGTTACCTTTATCAATCTAAGTGATTGTAAATGTGTTTTCTGGGAGTAAAACACGTAGTGTGCTGTTCTGCATTTATTTCTTATGGTTGGACTCTTTGATTCATACTTGTCGTATTCAGCTTTTTCTTCAGTCAGTAACTTTTTGAACCCCGGTGTAATTATTTAGAGTTAATTGCAGCTTTGTTAGTGAAAAATGTAGCTAAATTGGTTTAGTAGAATCTTTGCGATTGTACACTCAAGTTGCTTCCTGGATTTGAGATTTTTTTCACTTTTTGGCTATTAATGTTTGGAAAGAACTTTGGGTTTCTTAATAATATTAAATGCTTATTTTTATTTACTAGTTTTTACTTGTTCATATTGCTGATCAATCCTAAGTGACTGTAAATGCATTTTCTGGGAGTAAAACGCATAGTGTGCTGTGTTGCATTTATTTCTTATGGTTGGACTCTTTGATTCATACTTGTCGTATTCACTTTTTCTTCAATCATTAACTTTTTTATACCCGGTGTAATTATTGAGAGTTAATTCCGGCTTTTTCAGTGAAAAATGTAGCTAAATTGATTAAGTAGAATGTTTGTGATTGTACACTCAAGTTGCCTCCTGGATTTGAGATGTTTTGCTCTTTTTGGCTCTATTAATGTTTGGGAAGAGCTTTGGGTTTTTAATAGTATTGAATGTTTATTTTTATTTGACTATTTGTTTTACACGTTCGTATTGCTGATCAATTCTAAGTGATTATAAATGCGTTTTCTGGGAGTAAAACGCATAGTGTGCGTGTTGCATTTTATTTTCTTAATAATATTAACTGCTTAATTTTTGTTATTTACTATTTTTTTTCACAAGTTCATATTGCTGGTTAATTCTTAGTGATTCCAAATGCATTTTCTGGGAGTAAAACGCATAGTGTGCTGTGTTGCATTTATTTCTTATGGTTGGAGTCTTTGATTCATACTTGTATTCAACTATTTGGTCATTCATTATCTTTTTGATCCCCGGCCTAATTATTTAGATTTAATTGCAGTTTTGTTAATGAAAAATGTAGCTAAATTGATTAAGTAGAATTTTTGTGATGTATCAAAACTGTAGATGTTGCAAACCATGGTAACAGTGCAAACAGTTTTTTATGCTTACCTTTCTCAATACTGCAGATCCTTTTTCTATGGCACCGCAAAAGGCATTGGAGTCAATTGGAAAAACTTTGAGCAGTCAGTATGAAAGATGGCAACCAAAGGTGGGAGTGTTTAGGCAGCTAACTTTATCCTTGTATTAACTTTGAAATTGATTTTTAGTTAACCTTGTTGGCATGTTTACAGGCCCGCTATAAATGTCAATTTGATCCGACAGTGGATGAGGTGAAGAAGCTTTGTACTACTTGTCGAAAATATGCAAAGTCGGAAAGAGTTTTATTCCATTACAATGGGCATGGTGTGCCAAAACCAACTGCTAATGGTGAAATATGGGTCTTCAATAAGGTCAATGTTCATTCTTTTTAGTTCTTTGTGTGAGGTAGTTATTTGATAAATCAATTGTTGTTCTCTTCATCCTGGCAATGTAGTACTAGTTGACAAAGAAGTGAGTGTGTATATAGATTCCGACCTCTCTAAAAATGTGCTGTGTTCATTAGAAAACAAGTGTAAAAATGAAAATGGGGAGAATGGAAAATGAGTGACTGTGAAAGTAGGTCAAATTCAAATCCAAGAATAGAAGGAAAATGGGGTGGCCAAAGTATGAGCAAAAATGGGTAAGAAAGCAACTTACTATTTAGTCCAAGCACAATGAATATAATGTATTTTACTTTTTATGCCTTGTATTTTGCTCAGATTTTCTTCAACAAGCGCAATAGAGATGGGGAGGGAGATATTAAATTAAATAATCATAAAAAGGAGGACCAGGAAATAACAGTAAAAAATAGGGGCAGATTGTTCTGTTTTGAGAAATTTACAATAATTATTATGCTGGAAAGGGACAATTTTTGTGCTTTTCACTTTACTATGATAATAACTGATGAAAAGTTAAAACTAAACTGGAACTAAATCTTTATTTATCAGGGAAGCCTGATTAGTTTAACTCTGGCTACTAGATATGGATTCTAATCGAGTATAATTCCCTCATTTACAATATTATGATGAAACGAGCTTCATGACATTCTTATTCTCAATCTGCATCATATCTTGTTCAGAGTTATACACAGTATATTCCCTTACCAATCAATGAACTTGATTCCTGGCTGAAGACCCCATCAATTTATGTTTTTGATTGCTCTGCGGCTGGGATGATTGTGAATTCCTTCATTGAGGTATCCACTCAAAACCATGTTATTAAATATGTATAATAAAACTGCAAATGTATTGGTACTGACTTTGTCTTTTTTGTAATCTGGATGCCAAATTTGTTACTGGACTTGTTATTGATAAGCTTCATGAATGGAGTGCTTGCAACTCCTCTGTGTCCCAAAGGGATTGCATTCTGCTTGCAGCATGTGAAGCACATGAGACTTTGCCTCAGAGTGCAGAATTTCCAGCTGATGTGTTTACATCTTGCCTTACAACACCTATAAAGATGGCATTGCGATGGTGAAGCTTCTCTCACTAATTCCTGCTTACTTTATCCTGTGCATGGATTTCTAAAGCATTGTGCATGGTCTTCTAAATAATGCTCACTTTTGTAACATAAGTGGTTTTAGTTAACCCAGCCAATATTTTACCTTATTATATGTTTCCCATATTGAAGCTTTAGTTAACTACTCCTATCTAATAGCATTTAATGATGGCTGATTGTATACATCATAATTCATAATCATTGGCATTTTTTATAATACATTTTTATCCTTGGGGGTATTTTTGTTTGTTAAGTGATCATATTATTTTTGCTGTAACTTTTGCAGCTGGACTTTATGTTAACTGCAGTAGTGATAGAAAAAAACCTGTGATTAATATGTTTTTTACTATGAAGTTGAATTTATGCTTAACACCTACATTTGCATTACTAACTTAACTGTCTTCATTTTCTATAAATCCTGAACTTTTAAGTGGTGATAACTGATTAGTGCATATCTCATAGTAAAATGGCTATTAAGTTTTGTGATGTAATTTGTCTCTAGGTTTTGTACTCGTTCATTTCTTCGTGAATCACTTGATTATTCACTTATAGACAAGATCCCTGGCCGTCCAAATGACCGAAAGACACTTCTGGGTGAATTGAATTGGATCTTTACAGCTGTAACTGATACGATTGCCTGGAATGTTCTTCCTCATGGTAGGTCTCACCCCTCCCCATCCATCTGCTGACTTACTAAATTAACATGGTGTTTTTTTTTTTCATCTCCAGTTATTTTGCATGCATTTATGGTATCTTTTTTTTATCTTACATTGATCATTATTTTGTTCTGCACTCTGCAGATCTTTTTCAGAGACTGTTCAGACAGGATTTGCTTGTTGCAAGTCTGTTTCGAAATTTTCTACTTGCTGAGCGAATCATGCGATCTGCAAATTGTTCTCCTGTTTCTCACCCAATGTTACCTCCGACCCATCAGCATCATATGTGGTATTGTCGGTGATTATTGTTATGATATTTTTTCCAAACGTGTTGCCAAATTTTGTCAACAGTTTATGTTTTTATCTGCACTGCAGGGATGCATGGGACATGGCTGCTGAGCTCTGCCTCTCTCAACTTCCGTCTTTAGTTGAGGATCCTAATGCTGAATTTCAGGTATCTGGATTATTTTTTTGTAATAACTCTGATGTAAAGTTCTTTCCAAAATTGAATATTAAATAATAAAAATTGGCTAAGGTATTCTGGTTTGGCAAGGAATAATAGTAATACTAAGACTATTTTATAAGTTTTGAGCTTACCTGATGAAGTATGTGGTTGTTCTTTCAGCCGAGTACATTTTTCACTGAGCAGTTGACAGCATTTGAGGTATGGCTTGACCATGGTTCTGAACATAAGAAACCACCAGAGCAGTTGCCTATAGTTCTTCAGGTGCAATCCTTGTCTTGGTTTTTGTTACCATTTGAGCCATTATGTTATAATACTCATTAGGTGGTAGGTTACATGATTTTTATGAAATCAGCTGTCAGGTACTGTTCCTTAATTAGGTTTTTGGTGGGCAAGATTGAATTATGTTTTCTTAGCTGAAATTGTTTCAATTTGGTTGGTGTTCATTATCATCCTTATGATGGAATTTGTCAAAATGATGTATTTGTTGTGAGCATCTACTCAGCAATGTGGCTAGCTATATCTAGGTGTGGCAAGGGCATTCCTGATTTGTTCATTCATCCTACAGTGCATGGATTGTACTAAAATGCTTCTCTCAAAGTGTGTTGTGGTCCATTATTGTCTCAATTATTATTTATGCATTTATTTCAGGGGCTTTCTTGCAATCTGTTTGACTTGCAATTATCTTGTATTTTCTTGATTCTGTATAGGTTCAGAAATTGTACTCTTAGATGTATGGTGACCAATTGTGTTGTATAATCTCATTTGCAAAATGACCTTTCAACCTTTGTTTATGCAATTTTGACTCTTAAGTTTTTCCTATTTCACAATATGCATATTTATTTATTGGAAAATTGTGTCAGACGTCAGTTGTTGATATTTTTTGCATGCATTGATAAGTAGTATTGTTCCTATTTTAGGTTTTACGTAGTCAATGCCATCGGTTTCAGGCTTTAGTACTCCTTGGGAGGTTCCTTGATATGGGGCCATGGGCTGTAGATCTGGTAATTTTTCTCTCAATTCATCAACTTTTGTTGCAATTGTTTTACCTATTTATTTATAAAAGGTTTATGGTGTGATAACTTGATACCAATTTTTTTTATATGTAGGAATTATCTGTTGGAATATTTCCATATGTTCTAAAGCTGTTACAAACAACAACACCAGAACTACGACAGATCCTTGTATTCATATGGACAAAGATTCTTGCACTTGACAAGGTACTTTTGGAGGAGAATAATTTGACGTAAGATAATGTAAATTACACTAGGTTTGCTTAAAACGTATGTGCATGTTTGGTTTAGCTTATTTTAGAGAAATAATTGTCTATTTTTGTTAGCTTCCTAAGATGATTTTTGAAAATTATTTGGTTATTTCTCAAAAATTAATCTTGACCAAGCATGCATTAAATCATATTGAAATTGTCCTTGACAGTTATGGTTGCTTTTACTGTAGTCGTTGCAGTATATAAACATGCTGAGTTGCATGGTGCCTGGACATGCCAAGAAAAGTAGAAAAAATAGGGATAGAGTAGAAGAAAAACAGAGAAAGAAGCATTTACCCTTTGTTTGGATCAGAGGAGAGACAATTTTAAGTGGAAGGAAAACTTGGAAAGGTTTTGATTTTGAAGTGCTTTTTCATGAATTTTCTTTCCTCCTTAATTTTCTCTTCAATCAAACAATACATTTCTTCAAATTTCTATACATACATTTCTTTCCCGTTTTCTTTCTCTGCATCCAAACATAGGTAGGGCTAATATGCTATTCCTCAATTATTCAATATCCTACTAAAAGATCTTTATATATGCAATCCCATTATACTTTTTTTGAATGAAACATTCAATTGGCCGTTGGTCATGCTATTTATGAAATTCCTAAGTTAATAAAAAAGCACGAACTATGTAATCATATCCAAAACTTAATTAACTGCTGAATAATTGTGAATACTACATAAGTTTCTATTGTTTTCTCTTTAAATTCTTACGACCTTTATTATTTTCTACTAAAATTTGGTCTTGAAACACTACATGTTGCATGTCTACTGTGTCTTGCCATGATGATGTTCCATTTCTGGGTTATAGTCGTGTCAGGTTGATCTAGTGAAGGATGGTGGTCATATCTATTTTATTAAGTTTCTTGATAGCATGGAAGCATATCCAGAGCAACGTGCAATGGCTGCTTTTGTTTTGGCTGTGATTGTGGATGGTCATAGACGAGGCCAAGAAGCTTGTATTGAAGCTGGTTTGATTCACGTCTGCTTAAAGCACCTTCAGAGTTCATCTCCTAATGATTCACAAACTGAACCCCTTTTCCTTCAGTGGCTTTGCCTGTGTCTGGGGAAATTGTGGGAAGACTTTTCAGAGGCACAAACAATTGGTTTGCAGGAAGATGCCACTACTATATTTGCTCCTCTACTGTCTGAACCCCAGCCAGAGGTTTATGCCCTACTTATTGGCTCTATTTCCAGTTGCCAGATGATTATAATTTTGGTGTACTAATCAAATTTAATCATGTAATTTATTGTTTCACAGGTTAGGGCATCTGCTGTTTTTGCACTAGGTACCCTTCTTGATGTGGGATTTGATTCATGTAGAAGTGTTGGTGGAGATGAAGAATGTGATGATGATGATAAGTTTAGGGCTGAAGTTAGTGTAGTTAAGAGTATGTTAGATGTTGCCTCAGATGGGAGTCCATTGGTGAGGGCAGAGGTAGCAGTGGGTAGGTGATTAAGCATCTAATTTATATTTTTAATTTTGAATGTTCTGTGAATAGATTTTATGTTCTTATGATTATGACAAGATGGGAAAGACTCGGATGTAGGTTTGTTTTAATGAATATCATCTTTGCAAATTCATAATTATCTGCAAACAAATTCCTAATGGCTGGTTGTTTCTGAACTTAGAACAACGGAAAAACCTTTGAATAAAATATTTGTTGCAAATATAAGGAACAAAAATTCAACAAGAAAAATTATTAAACTTGCTTCTAAAATCTTTATTTTTTTTATTTATTTATTATTTATTTTGTGTTTCTGTTTGTTATCTCTAAATTTGTTAATATTGACTGTTAATTGGTTTGTAGTCCAAGACTACCTAATGTCTATATAGTATGAGGGTTGGTATACTTTAGGATGAGATGGATCTGAGGCATCTTTCTGACTCTTCTTTTCCAACTGTCAGCTCTAGCACGATTTGCTTTTGGCCACAACAAGCACCTGAAATCTATTGCTGCTGTATATTGGAAGCCTCAAGCTAATTCTTTGATTAATTCCTTACCTTCATTGACTAATATAAAAGGTTCAGTTGGTGGATATGCTAAACAGAACCAACACATGCCTCATGGAAGTATCGTTTCTCCTCAAATTGGTCCTATCAGGGTTGGAAATGACAACTCTCCAGTGGTTCGAGATGGCCGCGTCTCTTCTAGCAGTCCTCTCGCTGGTTCAGGAATCATGCATGGGTCCCCATTGTCTGATGATTCATCTCATCATTCTGATTCAGGAATTCTGAATGATGGTTTTAGCAATGGAATGGCTAACCACACTGGACCAAAGCCCTTGGACAATGCATTGTATTCACAATGTGGACTTGCTATGTGTACTTTAGCAAAGGATCCATCTCCACGCATTGCAAATCTTGGTCGCCGGGTACTGTCCATAATAGGTATTGAACAAGTGGTTGCAAAACCATTGAAGTCTAGTGGTGTTCAGACTGCTGAATCTACAGCTTCTCCACTGGCCCGTTCATCTTCTTGGTTTGACATGAATGGAGGTAGATCTCTCTTTCCTTTTTACTTAATGTTTAATCTTGTGGGATAATTTCCAATTTAATTTGTGATAATTCCTGCTGCTTTGTTGTTGGCCTTTTGTTTATTGCTTGTTGCTCTGGCAGGACACTTGCCTCTGACCATCAGAACTCCTCCAGTCAGTCCTCCTCATTCAAGTTATATAACTCGAATGCGTCGAGTTTGTTCATTGGAGTTTAGGCCCCACCTGATGGATTCTCCAGACTCGGGATTAGCTGATCCACTCTTAGGTTCTGGTGGAGCTTCTGGGACTTCAGATCGAAGCTTTCTTCCACAATCAACTATATATAGTTGGAGTTGTGGGCACTTTTCCAAACCACTTTTAACTGCTGCAGATGATAGCGAAGAGGTATCAGCCAGAAGAGAAGAGAGGGAAAAATTTGCATTGGAGCACATAGCAAAATGCCAGCACTCTGGTTTGTATTTCGTTTTTTATTTTTATGTTTAATTAAGCATGTTCTTTACAGATATCTGGTTGACAACATGTTATTTTATTCTGTCAGCTGTTAGCAGGCTAACAAATCCAATTGCTAAATGGGACATAAAGGGTACACAAACAGCATTGCTGCAACCTTTCTCTCCTATAGTGATAGCTGCTGATGAGAATGAACGTATCAGGTATTTAAAGTTAATCGATACTATTTTAGTTAAATTGTGATTGTTAAGAAGTTATCTTATTTGAAGTTATCTTATTTCCTCTTTCCCTTCCTCTTCTTTTTTTTTTCAACCTCGTATCGTATCATTGGGTTCGTCTACCACCGACTCCAATTAACTTGGGTTAAAGGTGATGTTGATGTTGATGTTGTGACTGTTACGAAGCTGGGCATGGCTTTAGACAAAGGTTGATGGTGCTTTTGTGTTTAGAGAATGTTAGGACAATTACTTTACATGCCTTTAAGGCCATCTGTTGCGAATCATTAGAAGTTATAAATTTCCAATCATATTTTTAGTCAGGACTGGTAGTACTTGGCGTTGGCAATAATGAGTGACATTTGCTAGTTTTAAAGACTTCAGCAATTAATTGACCATCATTTTTAGCATAAATTTATAGACAGTCATGTTTATATAAAATGAATTCTCTGTTTTGACCAAGGCAGAATATTTGTCTGGTCTTGATGAATGTAATTGCTGTTGGTCTTCGAATTGCCCAATTTTTTATTTTTGTTGACTAATGTTCTTTGGAGTTTTCCACAGGATATGGAACCATGAGGAGGCAACACTGCTGAACAGTTTTGATAATCATGATTTTCCTGACAAAGGAATTTCTAAGCTCTGCCTTGTAAATGAGCTTGATGAGAGCTTGCTTCTTGCTGCTTCATGTACTTCTCTCTACTGTTTAATATTTTTCATTTATTCTCAAATTATTGTCAGAATATTAATATTAGGGAATCTTTTGATGCAGCTGATGGAAACATTCGGATTTGGAAAGATTATTCTCTGAGGGGTAAACAAAAACTTGTCACTGCATTCTCTTCAATTCATGGTCATAAACCTGGTGTGAGGAATCTGAATGCAGTTGTTGATTGGCAACAACAATGTGGTTATCTGGTATGTGGTTGGGAATGTGGGATATCTCCCTCTACCCCAATGTCCTAAAATAGAAACTGTAATTCTTTTCTCATATTGTGATGTCAATGATTTTCTTATTGTGTTCCATGTTACATTTATACATTTACCAGTATGCATCAGGTGAGATATCATCTATTATGCTATGGGATGTTGATAAAGAGCAGCTTGTTAATTCTAAATCTTCATCATCAGATTGCAGTGTCTCAGCATTGGTAAGCCTCATCTTTGCATGATGTGGTTTGTGTTGGTTATTCTTATGATTGTTTTAGTTATTTTGTCATGACAACTAACCAGAGGTTATACTTTTAAGTTGTTTTCCAAGACATTTGAGCCAAATATTGTTTGAGGTTTACTAGCATATCTTTGAACAATTTTGGCAGGATTTGCTTTCAGTATTATTTTATTCAATCTGTAACCAGGTAACATTGGTGTTCTTAATAAACAAAATTAACCCCTTGATTTATAAACAAGTTATCATATGTTTCAGGCTGCATCTCAAGTTCATGGGGGACAATTTGCAGCTGGTTTCATAGATGGTTCTGTCCGACTTTATGATGTCAGAACACCTGATATGTAAGCACCTCATGTGAATTTCTTCCATCGTGATGCAAATAAGAAATGGTTATTGGTTCACCTTTATTATTGTGATTGAATTGAGCAAAATTGTTGTTAATTACCTATATGTTTTGACATGGTTTCTGCATGCATCTATTTTGTATTTAGACTTTCTTCCTCGAAGAATGCTAATATCTTAAGTTTTATCTAAAGTATAAACCTTTTAAGGTTCATTTTAGAAGCCTATCTGTCTGTCAACTTTCAATATCTCTGTAATCATTAATGACAATGCTGCTTCTTAGGCTCGTCTGTGGATTAAGGCCGCATACACAAAGAGTAGAAAAGGTTGTGGGGATTGGCTTTCAGCCTGGATTAGACCAAGGAAAGGTAAAAAGAGCATCTTGCTAGTTCCATTTTTTTTTTTCTTCAGTGACTTGAAATTCTATTTGAAATGGATGACGCAATTATGTCTCATTGTTGGTTTCCTTCAGATTGTTAGCGCTTCTCAGGCTGGGGATATCCAATTTCTTGATATAAGAAATCATAGCAGTGCCTATCTTACTATTGAAGCTCATAGGGGTTCACTCACAGCTTTAGCAGTACATAGACATGCCCCAATTATTGCCAGTGGTTCAGCGAAACAACTCATTAAAGTGTTTAGCCTGGAGGGTGATCAACTAGGCACCATTCGATACTATCCTACCCTAATGGCCCAGAAAATTGGTTCTGTAAGCTGCCTCAATTTCCATCCATACCAAGTATTACTTGCTGGTGGTGCTGCAGATGCATGCGTTTGTATTTATGCTGATGACAACATTCAAGCAAGATGAATCCGCATTTTTTCCAATGATTTCATTGGTTGTCTCCAGCTCAGAAGAGGTGCATCCAAGGTTGTTAAGATCGTAATTTTACGTAGGATCGGGGGAGGGGATGAAAGATCGTAAATCGGGGATCGTAAGATCGGATCGAGATCCTACTATGAAACTGCAGAAAGAAAAAAGTGGGTACGGAAAGACTTTAAATAGCAATTATCTAAATTAAAATTCAAAGCCCATTTAAAAAATATAATATGAAACTGCAGAAAGGAAAAAAGGGGGGTACAGAATGCAAATTTGGCCCAAATAACTTAACCCTAGCTTATACGATTCTTTTCTTCTTCTCTCTTCTTCTCTCTTTCTCTTCTGTGCGCCGTTTCTTCTCCTCTCTTGCTTTACATTTTTTTTTTCTTGCCACCTCCACCCTCCTCTCCGGCGATCTCTCCGTCAATTAATATCACCACCTCGGACGAGAAAGGGAGAAGGCCAGAACGGAGAAGGGAGAAGAGAAAGGGAGAGCCAGAAGCGGAAAGGGAGAAGAGAACCTACCTGGATGCGCGCAGTCGGGGGAGGTCGCCGGTCAGGTGAGCAGGTCGCAGCTCCAGGGCCAGGTAGCTTCTCAGTTTTCGTTCTGGTTCGAAATCGAACCCTAGAGCTTTTAACCCAGCGCGTTGTGGGATCGGTGAGGATCGGAGATCCTACGATTTTACGATCAAAATCGCGATCCTACACCGATCCTACCCCTTCCCGATCCTACACGCGATCTGGATCGCCGGCCGCCGGAAAAATCGTAGGATCGTGCGATTGCACGATCCGACGCGCGATTTTAACAACACTGGGTGCATCAAACATCTCTCAGGGTTACCATGCAGATTTTCTTGTAGTTGGATAATCCTGTGATGATGCTTTAATCCCTCTCCGCTGTGAATACATCTGAAAATATTGGTAGGGGTACATTCTTCTGATACTGTATGCAAGATATTCATTAGCCTCCATGCTTAGAGGGTTGCACTCGACAGGAAGAAAGTCATGCTTATTGATTGGAGGCTTCGGCAAATAATGTCAATTCGTAAATGTGTAAATATCATTTTCTCCATAATTATTTTTCATTTCTGTTTTGTGTGCTATTCCCGCCCGCCCTTGATTTGTAAATTTTTTAGTCAGAATACATAAGCTAGTTTGCTGACAAATATGTGCTACTGGCTCTTGAAAATGAGCCATATCATGATTGTAGTTTCTGTTGAATCGGGGGACCAAGGGTTTTTAACCAACATGTAATTAAATTCAAGTTTGTCCAAGTGTGCAAATTGGGATCTGTTTCCTACACCATTAACATTTCTTATACACCATTTGGTTACAAGAAAATATCAAAAATATCCTTTGTGTTTTACTTCATACGGATCTGCATGAATTCTTTTTTTTTTTTTTTAACGGATTGGACAATTAGTAAGTTTTTTTAGCATGCAAATCTCGAACCTGCGATCTTTATGTTATTAATGCGATGTTTTAACTAACTGAGTTAATAGATTAATTATGTTAAAAAATAATTAATATTGATATATATAACACTAAATTTTTTAATATATATTTAATATACATATAATTTTATATAATAAATTTTATAACAATTAATTTTGATTTAATAATTAATTTATTATTTAATTTATCATATAATTGTTACATGAGGAGCATAATATATTCTCATTATGTTACCAATTATTTCAGTATTACACATAAATATAAATTATATACCAATTATTATTTATTTTAGAGTCAATAGAGTAACAAATAAAATATGTTTTTATCGTGAATATAAAAATTGAGTATCATCTAATATAAAGTAAATACATGAAGAGCATAATAAATGGCTTTTTGAATTAATCTCTGCCTTGAAGGTAAATTTCCATAAGAATCAATTGGTTGGGGTAAAGGTTGAGAACTCTTGGTCATGGAGGCAGCTGCAATTTTAAATTGTTAGATTGGTTTTATACATTTTAAATATCTTCACCACCCATAGGGGAAAATTCAAGAAAAAAGGTTACCTGGTAGCCCGTGGTGAATGTGGTACGAAAACACTTGTCTTTATGAGAAAACAAGCCTAATATTTCTTCAGGGTGGCAAAATTGTGATGCTTGAATCAGTCTAGTTGTCCCTCTCAATTTACTTTTTTTCTTTGTTCAAGGCTCCAAAGGGTATAATTTTTCAATTTGAAGCTTTCTCTGGATCCTTTTTTATGTCTTGGGAAAAGGTGCGTATGCGAAGAGAAGGTGACTTTTTTTTGGCATGACCAATGGATGGAGAACACTAAATTATGTGAGAGATTTCCAAGATTGTATTCAATTGCATCTGACAAGAATGCTCCGATGGCAAATTTAGGAAATTGGCAAAATGGGTGTTGATATTGGAATTGGAGATGAAAGCGGTCTTTATTTCAATGAGAACATTAGCTTTTATTTGTAAAGGAGACTATTGTGATTCATGAGTCGAACAAGAATGGTAGTGGGAGAGATTGATAGGTGGGAGTGGAAGGTACATAACTCTGGGCAATACATTGTTAAAACAATTGCCAATCACAAAGGATCTCCACGTAAGTTCTTCAAGATGCAGATGAATAGTATTACACTGACACTATAAGTTTTTGTATGGACAACAGTGTGTTGGATATGATTTCTTCCATTCACGATCTTCATCAAAATATAGTTGCTACTAATGAAAGGTTTTGCAAGAGTTGTGGAATGGAGATAGAAAATACTCAACAATTATTCTTTGATTGCTCACTTAGGTTGTGTTGGTGGATTAGTACGGCTATGCACAATGAGATACAACTTTGAGATTGTCTTTTGTGTGCTTTGCAACGGTTTGGTCTAGCTATATGGTTGACACAGAATTCATTGATGAGTTAGTTGAATCAATTAAATTTTATTCATGGGAGTGGAACAAAGCTAAGGGTGACTTTTGTTACCCTCTTGTAGGTTGGATGTGTGATATCCAGCTCTAATCTAATTGTAAAATCAAAAATTTCAGTTGTTTTGATGTCAAGGCGTAGGTCTAGTGTGACGCATATTACGATTGAGTTGTAGCATTCAATGCTACTTTGTTTTTTGCCTCAGATTTAAAGATTTCAAACATGAGCTGCCTATCTGAAAAATGTTTTCATTGAATCATGAAAGGCACATTTTCATAGTAAGGCGCACTTATTATACTTAAGCGTTTGAGAGGAATCATCAGAATTTCAAGTGGCACATTGCGTTTTGGGGTTTCAAAGAGTCAGTTTTTAGATTTGGATCCAATTCGCCATTTAAGTCTTAATTTTTTTACTAATTATACTGTTTAAGAAAAATATTTTTCAAACTATTCCATTGCAAATGAATTAATTACCAAACTAAACTTACATCTCAAACTCAAAATAATACTTTTTTTACGAATTTCTAAAAAATTAGAGATGTCACCTTCTAACAAATTCTAGACACTATTTTTTTTCCTAATTAGTAGTCGAATAATAATATTTTGGAGATATAAATATTGTCGAAGCGAATGTTCTCTCTCTAAACAAAGTATTATGCATCACATAACCATTAGTCAAACACTTTAAAACATACTTAAAGAATTAAATTATCTACTAAATATGTTAGATTTTGTTAGTCACACATTAGCCAGTACTATTTGACCTTTCGTTAAACAAAGTTAACAACTGTCACGTAACCATTGAAACAAAAAAAAAAGAAGGCATACTTATAGGAAACAAAAACAGAAATTTTTCAACAATGATGATAAAAGTAAAAACAATGCAGTGCACACATTCACAAAGCCAAGCCTCCATAACAAACGAAATTGTATAACAAGAAATCCAAAAACACAATATTTGTACTTCAATTTCCCGAACTTCAAACGAACATCATCTTCCAATGAAAGCAGATTCCATGACCACCACTCAAGAAGGTGTCAACCTTCTTATTCATAGATCTAGACAAGAACTTCATGCAAATTGGTGGATTGACTCCAGCAAGAGACAGTATAGCAGCATGAACACTCCACAGTGAATCACCAAGATATCCAGATGCTAAAGCAGGACCATAATCTTTTGCTTTCTGCTTGTGTTCTTTTTCTCCCATAAAAACATAATCAAGCTCCCAATGCACATGTCAATAGACCCACCAAGATAGAATGGGATGGCCAAGGTCATGGGGTTTGGAACAAACCTATGTAACCTATACTTGGTCTCATAACGTTCCAAAAAATCGTGCACTATGTTAATACACACAGCCAAGAAAAAGAAAATGACAGCTAGTTCAAGACAATTTTTGGGATGAGCAGAGAAGCCTTTTGTCCCAAGCAGAGAAGCCTTTTGTCCCAATAAGGGCCATCCCACGGTACACTTCTCCAAAGGGTGCAGGGTAAGAGCCTTGAGGGTCACCAAGTGTGTAAGCCTTGTGGAAGAACCAAAACATCA
>PYAF01003436.1:598646-620996 GCA_007407185.1 Glycine tomentella
TTATACCTTTTTTATTCTTTTAAATTAAACTCACCCTAATACTCATTAAGTCCATTTTGGACACATCAATAATTCACTTTAAACTCGTTAATTTTTATATATTAATTTAACATTTTAAATGATGTTAATTTTAAATTATAGTTATAGTAGAGTTATTGGCGTGTAAAATTTATAAAAGAAAAATAATTTCCTGTGTAAAACATTTTTTAAATATCTTATGTCTTAGATTTTGTATAAGATTACTTTTTTAGCGGAAAAGAAACAATTATTCAAATGACGGTAGCTTTTGGTATTACGAGAAAGTTGCACTTTTATTCTCTATTTTTTATAATTTGACTAAAAACATTTAACTATGCAAACTGTTAGGTATGGAAAAAATTGAAAACATTTTCCCTTTGCTTCGTTTTGTCAAAGTAAAAATCAATAAATATTTTGGTAAATGTAGTTATTCGAAAAGACACCTTTTATTCTTTTGTGTGTGTGGATACATTGAACACTTACGGTAGCAGCATTGTATAAGCAACTAGTAAAGTGAAAATGATTGGATTTTTTTTTTTTTCATTTTCACTCATCATCATGATATGTGTTTAACTTTAAAATAATAAAATAAAAAAGTGAAAATGAAACACTGAAAGCAATCAAAAAACAGAGGTTGGAGGAAGCTCGTCGAGCTAATCGACTGCCATGCATTATTCGGTATGGATGACGATGACAACAATGTTAATAAATTAAGTGTTTTTGAAAATTGTCTAAGGTTTGATTTACTTAAACTAAAGAAACGTGTAAGATGAAAAAGAAAAACAAAAACTTAACTACATTTTTTTTAACCAAGGTATCAAGGGGCGGACCGATGTTTGACTCGATCTTTTGAATTTTTTAATATATAAATTTTAGATAATTATTTTTATTTTAATGGTTTAATAATCTAAATAATAGAGTCTTAACATGTATGGTCTTAGCATATATAATAGACCAAATTTTTAAAATTATGGTCTTAACATGTCTTATGCGGGTTTGGTGGACTAACTCGTTGATTTAGCTCACAAAGTCCATGGGTTTCACGGACCAGGTCCTAAATTTGCCTATAATTATGCTGATTAATAAAAAAGGAGATCATTATCCTCAAATAATTGCAATTTAATTCATTTGAATAATTGATATAGTATGCCAATGACGTTAAGAATTTGAAATTCACATAAGTTATATATAATTTTATATTTATTAGGTATTAATTAAGAAAAATCAATTTAAAAATTTAAGAAATAGTTACACAAAATAATAAAATATCAAACGCCATGCATAACTCATTCTTGACCCTTTTAACTTTTTCAAGCATTATGTCAGTGCCTTGTAAACCTTGAATAACTTCACAAATATAAATTCACAAATGCAAATAAAAAATACAAATTCAAATAAGTATGATGACTTTATCATTAAAATACTCAGAAAGTGGATACTCAGAAAGCCATAAAGTCACCAAGAGTGGAGTTATATATTATATATGACCAGTGGAAGTGAAATAACAAAAAAAAACATAACTATAGTGGTATAGGGGCAAGCTATATATAGGTGAAATATGTTTGATCTGCAAATTAAATACTTGTGACTTATGAGTCTGAGTTTAAAAATGGAAGTTACCTTTTTTCCCAGTAATTTTCGAATATATATCGCCAAATTTGGATTTCGATGACAAATAGGTTCTGCCTTTCGGTTGTTCTATAAGCAGCCACGCGCAACTAGCCATGCGTTGTTCTTCAATTTCATAGTAATTCGTTATATTCACTAGTTATCATCATATAATTATTATTATATAACCAAAGGAGAAGGGCCAAAACACGTGGTAGTTTCATAATGGCTGAAAAAAAAGAAGTCATTATCGTGATTGCAAAGGAAAAAAGTATGCACTCACTCTTTATAATGCATGATAATCTTTGTCGACCAGAAAAAAAAAATGCATCATAATTATATTATATTATATTACTGGCTAAAAAACTATTATATTATAATACAGAATGAAATTTGCTGAACTTTGCATTTTTTATAATAATTATGTTGATATTTTTTTTTTAAAATCACTGGTTGTTCAAATCTCAATCACACCGATTAATGTCGGTTTCATTTTAATTTCATTGTCTTTAGAATTTTTTGATTTCTTTTACAGTTAAAGTGAGATAACCATATGAAAAATAAAATATCAAAATATCAAATTAATAGGATTCCAATTACTAGTATTTAGTATTAGTTCAAGTAACGGAACTGTTGTCCTGAAGTGACTACTTTTTCAATGAATTTCAAATACTTGTACGTAAAGTCATATATATAAAATTCGATAAATATAGAAAATATTTAGGTCGAACACCCTAATTTGAAGCTATAATTACAAATTTATTTTATAAGATCAGTCTTATGATGTATATAATTAAAAAAACTATTCGCTACCCATATTTCGAAAAGTATCCACCACAAAATTTTAAAAAAAGAAAACTAAATTTAATGATGATCAATTTCCCCCCTCATTAATATAGGATAATCTTTAGTGATAATTTTTAAATATTATATACATTATTTTGTCACTAATCTTAATTTGTGTATAATTTTGATTAGACAACATGTATCGATCCTTCATTGGATACAGTAAGACCACTATACAGGATTGGACAGATAAAATAACTAAACTAAAACCTATGTTTGGGTCCATCAATAAAAATATTTATTATTAGGTTCATCAAATAAAAAATCACATATATTAACAAAAAGGTCATATATAGCTCTTTCCTTTGGAGTAATTTTTTTAAAATTTATCTTAAATGTTTCTGATTGTTGGACATGTTATTATAAGCGGGATGACAAACTTCTTTCCTCTAAATATTTAACATAATTATATATCTAAAATTCTTGCTAAAATTACTTCTTAAGCTTGGATAATTCCAACTAGTTGATTCATGCACTCTGCATTCTTGAAGGACGGTAGAATGAAAGGATTTTGTACTTTTGTTTGCTGAAAAGAAAATTCCTAGGATGAAACCAAGGTTGCGTTGTGTTGCATGTGTTGCCACTCTATGCATTGAGAGAGTGAAGTAAACCTTAGTCCTAGTGAAGTACCACCCACATATAGACCATGCAAAACAATAAAAGTAGCTATAGCATTCCAATATCAAAAAGCACCATTGCTGACTGTGTCTCTATATCTTGAAGCAATAAAAGGTATGCAAGCCAAACGAAAGCCTAGGTTAACCAGAACAGTCAGCTTTCTGAAATATCAACACCGTCAAATAATTAACAAGTATAGTGATAAGAAAATAATGACGAAAAAAAGAAAGGAAAGATTGAGAAAGGAAGGAAAGAGACTTTTGAGAGATTGCAAATTTGAAACACCACCTTTCATTCATTCTCATGTAAGAAGTTATATTTTCAGCTAAGAAAAAGAATTTTAACTAAATAAATACTTACACATATAGTGAACATTGACACAATGATAAAGTTGTATCTTGGTGACTTATTGGTCATGAGTTCAAATCTTAAAACAACTTTTTTGTATATGCACGCATTCGTTAATATACTTAAAAACAATATTAGTACAATTGCATATTTAAGACTTAATTTTTTTCTTTCTTGTGAGCATTTAAGCCTCAAACTTGAAACTACATATTAAATTATAATAATCATGTGCTAGTTGATATGTGTACTTAATGATATTTAGCATGTAAGTTATAACTCTATTTTATTAACAAATATGGAATTAGATGTGTACATGTGATAAACTCTTTGATATTGTGTTTAATTCATACGGATGAACAAAAATTTTATTATATATATATATATATATATATCTGTGTGTGTATGTGTGTGAGAAACTAAAGTGATCTGAACTCAAATATAACGAAATTTGAGCTCTAAAATGCCGCGATGATATGTTCTCCGATGTTGTGATTCAAGGTGAAAGTTAGGAATGAGTTCCTGCCAGAATTTTCATTGGACAAGTTGGTTATTTCGTAGTAAGTGAGAGTGTAAAAGCTAGTTGATTCGTAGGACAAATGTCCTATTTATAGTTTTCTCTATCCTAAATTAAGATGCCTTGAAGGGTGCTTTTGGGCCTCTCTTTGTAGTGGATCGGCCCATTGCCTAAGCATATATCATAAAAGTTGCTCCTAAGTCCGTATTGCTTGAGTAAAGGTGATGTTGACTTAAGTTATGGAATTGAGATATGAGTAATGCTTCCTACACCAGCCTTTTTTCCAATACATCCAGCATGTACAGTGTAATACCGATTTTCGTATGAACCTTACGGATTGACAATCCATATGAACCTTATGGATTCGCCAATGCGTATGAACCTTACGAATTTGTCTTGTCAAACTTGTGACCTTTCAGTTACAAGTAGGGTGCTCTAATCAACTGAGCTACTAGACCATTCATATTAAAAGTTAATTAATATTGTTATATATAATATTACAAATTTTAATATATATTTAATACACATAAATTTATATAATAATTTTTGTAACAATTAATTTTTATCTAATAATATTTTTTTTACATATATAAATTTTTAAAATATATGAACCTATGATTTTATAAAATTAAAATTTTTAATGTATATAAAATTAATATTTTTTTATTAAAATCTATAATTTTTAATTAAATCATGATTTTTATTTTAAATTTATTGTTCTAAAAATGCATATATTTTATAATTACAAACACAGTGCTTTGAGAGTTTATGGTTTCCTCTATCCTAAATTTAGCCTTTTGAGTCCTGCGCCTGCTTGTCTTGCGGGGGTGTTTTTGGGCCTTTCTTTGTAGTGGACCAGCCCATATCCTAGGCATATACCATAATAGAAACCTTATTCTGAAAATATATACACTATGCACTTGAATAGATATCACAATATTGTAGAATACACATACATTGCTAGCTCGTTTTGGCTGTATGAATTCAAGCTGAATAATACTAGCTATTAACTGCAGAGATATTTTAGAAAAGCTAGTGTTATTTATAAAGGGTTTAAAAATTTAAGCTGTATGGAAGTTTAATTACTATGTATAATTTTAGTTTCCACACAAAAAAAACTATGTATAATTTTAGTCCCTTAAATAAGTTTCTCTAATTTTAAAATAAAGAAAATTTGATCCTCCATCAATTTTCTTCCACTAAAAATTCTCAAATTCTTTTCTTATATGTACAAGATATTCATGAGTTGAATCAATTCAATTGTTTTTAAACCTCCCGCTACTCAAAACTCACTAACCAAAACATCTCCAAGATATTAAAAAAATCTCAAGTTTCCCTCTCTTTAAAGCCTCAGTACAATATCTTATAATATAATCCTTCAAAGTATTTTTTTACTCTAAACTTTTAAATTATCTCACATTCCAAATCTATCATAATTATTCAAATATTTGGATAGAAAATAAGAGAACTTTAGATAAATAAATTAGACGAAAGGATTAAAAATAATTAATTTTAAAATAAAAAATCTTAATTAGTTCAAAAAAAGAAAACTACGAGAACTAGAATCCCACATACTCTTAAACTAAAGACATTAAAAGTGCAATTATGAAAACTAAAGTAATAGTATAGTCTAGGGTTTAGATTTAAAATAAGGACAAAATAGCATATTACAAATAGATGAAAATTAATATCAAAAGGCCATAAACTTGTTGGAGTACAAGTATGAGTTAAAGTCCCACATCGGATAGAAATAGACAAGTTGAATACCATATAAGTGAGGGAAGATCCATAAACCTAATCCATAAGATTTTGGGTTAAGGTGTGGTGTCTAATTCACTTATATGTTTATTCAAGTGTAAATCTCTCCCAATTGGTATCAGAGGCTCACATCAGATAGAAATAGACAAGTTGAACATCATATAAGTGAGGAGAAGAACTTTAAAGCCAAATAGAAAAATATTAATTATTTGTATTTTTTTGGTGAACTTACCATAAATTATTAGGTTATATAAATTTAACGTAAAACTCTTTTATATAATTAAACTATTAGCTAGATTCCATGAATTTGGATTTAGTAAATTACAAAAATTAAATTTCACGTACATAAAATGATACTAATAACAAAGAAAAGTAATTTACCATGTAAAGGATTCATCGTGTCCACACATTGCAAATCTTGGTCAACAATAGGCACTGTCCATAATAGTAGGTACTGAAAAGGTGGCTGCAAAACCATTCAAGTCTATTGGTACGGTGTTTCAACTGCTGAACCTGAACCCTATAGCTTCTCGAGATGAATTCTCCAGACTCAGGATTCACTTTCTGGTAGTGGAGCTTCTAGGACTTTACATCACATCTGTCCAAAACCAATTTTTACTGCTGCAGATGATAGCAGCAAGCAAGTGTATTAGCCAGAAGAGAAAAGAGAGGGAAAAACTTGCATGCAGCACATAGCAATATGCCAGAAATCTTGTTTGTATTTAAATTTAATTAAGCATGTTCTTTACATATGTACATGGTTGATACACAACTTCATGTTATTTTATTCGAATCTTCAATTTCATTGAATTGAAGTATTACTATGTGTTGTAAGCGATTTGTAAAGTAAATTAAACTTCTTAATTACTTTCACAAGTACTGTTAGAAATTATGCTAAATAGTCCCTCAAATATTAAAATATCATTTATATTAGTTCCTAAACTTTACTTAAATAAAGTGATGAATGTTTAATACATCGGGAATTACTTAAATAATTTTAGTATTTTAGGAAGAATCACTTGGGAGAGAGAGAGCAATACTTCGAGAATGAAATTGGTAGTTAATTCTATTTTGTTCTGTCAGCTATTAGCAGGCTAGCAAATCCAGTTGCTCAATGGGGCATAGAGGGTACACAAAGCGTTGCTGCAACCTTTCTCTCCTATTGTGATAGCTGCTGATGAGAATGAACGTATCAGGTATTCCTAAGTTCTTCAATACCATTATTAGTGAAATTGAGACTGTTATGAAGCCGGGCATGATGGTGCTTTTTTTGTGTTTAGAAAATGTTAGGACAATTAATTTAGCTTAACAAGTTGTTAGAAGTTATAAATTTTCAAAGCATGTTTATGTTTAGAGTTGTTTGTATTGAGAAATTATAAACGTGCACCTCATTTTGGGTGGATCGAAAGACAGAGATAGAGAGAGAGAAAAAAAGTAGAAAGAGAAGATATGATATATGATGTGATGAAAAAAAATAGAGAGATAGAAAGAAAAATATGATTGATCGTGGAAGTGAGTTGTAAGAGAGTGAGTGGTATGAGTATCATTACTCTTCATCTCATATTAATTAGTATTATTACGCGTATCAAATATAGAGACTTTGTCAACTAAACTACCATAATTCTTAGCATAACTTTATAGACAATAGGAATTCTGAAATACTTTTCTGGTTTTTGATGAAATTTTATTTCAGGTATAAAGTATTTAAAACATACATATTTTTTTATTTCTTTAATAACAAAAAAATAATAACTCACCATTATAATTATTTTAAAAAGAAAACATCCAATTTTTTATTCTAATATCTTTTTATTTCAATAAATACATTAAATTTAATATAAATTATATTAAGATAATTAATATTAAATATTTTAATAAATTTTATATTATTTAACTTGTGTTTTTCATTATTCATCAAAAGATATATATGATAAATATTATCCTATGTAACTTATGTCTTTATTTTGTGTTGTTATTCTTGTTTTGTATTTAATGTGTATCAAACACAATCTTAAGTGTAGATAAAGTTGCTAATGTATTCATTCTAAAAAAAAGAAGTGGATATATATTATCAAATTTTATATATATAAAGTTTGTTAATATATTTTTTTACCTTTTTTTTAGGTCGGAGTAAGTTAGTTGTGTACACCAATTTTTTTGAAAAAAAAACCCAATAATTGTTTATTAGTATTTTATTTTAAGGGTTTAGGGACATAATACTAACATGAAAAACCCAATAATTATGTCAAAAACAGTATTTTATTCTAAGGACATAATAGTAATTTAATTTTTAATAAACGAAACATAAAATTCATTTATCTCTCCTGTCTCCTTTCTCTTGTGTCACCACCATTAATTTCATGAACATGTTATTTAATTCCAGATTAAATAGCATGTGATTAAATCCCAAAAGTAATTATTGTTAGATTAATAAAATTTATTATATATCATGATGTCGTGAAAGATGTTAACATGTCAATTCTGTAATGTCGATTTTTTTGCAGAATAAAAAGTTAAATCTATAAAAAACATTACTAACTTTTCAACTTATATTTCATACATTGAAGTAGAAATACACATCTTTTTTTCTTCTGAAAATGAAAACCAAACCCTATCTATTCTAACTGAAATCAAGCCCAAGGCTTCATATTAATTTGGTCCATAATCTGAGTAAACTTATTTGGGAGCTCCTAATTAATTTAATTTATATTACCCAATGCGGCAAATGTCATTCCTATGGCCACATCCATCAGTTCATCATCATAATCTTTCATCTCGTTAACAATCAGAAGTAGTGCCACTATGAATGCATAGTCCACGTAGGGATAGACCAAAACATTGAGGCCGCCATTAATCTGCATCTACAAGAGAGAGAGAGAGAGAGAGAGAGAGAGAGAGAGAGAGAGAGAGAGAAACAGATACACTGTAGCAATTATGTTCATTTAGATGTATTAATTAAAAAGACAGTTAAATTGATGTGTGTTGTGTTCGTAAGTCAATATAAGAACACATTAATACAATACTACATACCGTGGCAACAATTGTAGGAGATTCAGCAGCATAAACAATGCATGAGCTTTTATCTCTACAAAAGCTGACTCTAAAATCACAAACATTTTCATTTCTGTTGTTAGCGAGGAAGACATCTAATTTAATCACACTATACTGGATCATTGACGATCTCTTCACCGAAAAGAGCAATTCAGAGGAATCGTTGCTTTTACCCTTGAAAACTTGGCATCGCCCATGCAACGTCATATTCTACATAAATAAAAAATAAGATCGAATAATAAGAATATATGAGGATAATTTAGTCGCTAAAATCAAATTTTTTTAACGAAAGATGTAGCTAGGAATATTGAATTAATAAAGATAGTTAACAAACTAAACGAGGGAACGAATAGCCAAACCTTCTTGTATAGAGTTACGATGGAGTTTCCTTGATTATCATACAAGACACGACGATGGTGAAGAGTGAATAAAGCATCTTTTACATAAAAGACAGGGTTACCGTTTATGTCGTAAGTGACACCTTTCTCTGTATTAATTTGTAGATTGAGAGCATAAGGAGCACAATAGGAAGGGCTGATAACTGAGAATTGGTTTGCCATTGCAAAGGAAGGTGTTGTTGGAACGAGGCAGAGTCTTTTGTTTATTGTCTGAGGAGGTTTAATTTACTTTTGAATCGAATATTACTACTAACTAAGCTGAAATAACATTTACATTTTTTTTGTGTGTGTTATGTGATTTTCTTAAATTTCCTTCCTTGACAAGTTGTATTGTGAGAATAATTGATATTAATGTCGTCAACCGAAACTGATTACAACTGTTAGAATCTTGGAGATAATATATTGTAAATAGTGTTATATATCCTATATAAAATCATTTTTATCACTTTGATAGGATAGTTGTCATATATATGAAAAATAGTTTTTCTATTTTACTCCAAATTAAATGTTAGTATCAAAACTACAAGTCAGTTGACAATTAAAATAAAATTATTGTTAATATTCCATTAATATATATATATATATATATATATATGTTACAAAATGGTGTCACACCTAAAGATACTTTTATCTCAAAAATGGATCCGATGAGAAAAAAATTAGTTAAATGATAAATAAAAAGTCTCATATACTAATGCCTCAATTGTTAGGGAAAAAAAAAGAATAACTCTCTATAGTATTTTAGGAAAAGATCTTAATTACAACTTAAATGAAAATAATTTAATTTGATTTCTCCTTTGATTGTAAAAGCTACACGAAATCAGCATCTACATGCTTTAAATATTCATGCCTAGGGTATAATTTGTGTAAATTGTTTTAAATAAACACAACAACTTCCTTAGATATTCGGGCGTCCTTGATGGTTGTGAGATTTACATTACGAGTGATTGCATCGTGACAACCAAGTTAGCTTCCTCCTCACTTACATGTTCCATACAAACAAACAGAAAGCATTTTGTCTATTCATTTAGCTAACCTTTTTTAACTTATCATTTAGCTTTATAAAACTATTTTTTTTAAAAAGTGATTTCCAAACCGTTCAGTATAAGGACATATAAGGATTAAAACTTATGGATATTTTTCATAGAAGGACTAATTCTAAAATGAGTATCATTTACAAGAATCAAATGGTTATTTTGATCGCAGCAAAATAGGTACTATTTACTTTGATAAACTATCCAGTGCTATTAAGGGTAAATCGTATCGTATCATCTAGAACTATTCTTTTAAGGTGAAAATTTATCATCTTTTCCTTTTTATTGTTGAGTTTAATTTCTATAAATGATTTTACACCGTTTATTAACTAGAAATTCTAAGTGTGACATTTAATGTAATTATTAAAAAAATTAATAGTTTTACTCTAAATGTCAATTAATATAAATAGTTTTACGCTTATGAGTAATTAGGAATTCTAAATATGACACCCTTATTATAGAAATGTGATTTCTCTTTTTCAATTTTTCTCTGCTTTTATGGTACGAGCATGTATGACACAACTCTTCACATCAATAAATCGAGATGAAATATTGTTAGGATTTTTTATGATAAGCAAAGGATTTTATTAATAATTAAGAGAAATTATACTTGTGCAACAACCAACAAATCTTATCACAAAGAGAGAGAAAGGAAGAAAAGTGTAAAGAAAAAATAAAATTTTGAAATGTAATAAAGATAGATAGATAAAATAATATTATATAAATCATTATAAGAATTGTTTTACGTGTACCATATCTCAATAATTAATAAGAAAATACTTAAATTGAGCAAAAGTATATCCAACTTAAGACTCTAAACACAAGAGTAATACAAGAAAGATTCAAGCACACATTTCAATTAAAAGCACAAGGAAGAAACCCAGTTATAAGCCAACAAAGCCACATGGCAATTAGACTCCAACAAGCAGTAACCCCCTAGAAGATTCCAATGGTCAAAAAGAGATACATGCTTTATGTGTGGAAGATAGCAAACATTTGCTTTTTCAAAGTTGCTCCTCAATCATGCTTCATAATAAACTCATGTGCTTGTAACCAAATAAGCATACCTGCAGCAAAATATTGCTAGGAATTGATTAATGTTAAACTCCTTCCCCCAATTGAGTTATTGAAGTGGAAAAAAAAGATCATAGGAAATGACAAAAATAATAGGATGGTTTACATGCTTCTTGTTTTCATTCTCTTTCAATTGTCACACTAAACTTTCATTTTTCTCATGACTTTTCCTATTTTTCTATTTTTTTCTGTAACATTGTAGACTTTGCCTACATGGATATTGAATGGTTATTAGATTAAGAATTGTAATTGTTGATAAGGACATTGCATTCTGCTTGCAGAGGGTTCATATTCCCTTTTCAACGGTTTCAATTCTTAATTTGACCATTTCAGGATTCCTGTTGGCAATGTCCATACTGTTACAGAGGAAAAAACTAGAGAGGAAGAGTCACTGAGAAAATAATTGATGTGTACATGTCTTCTTCTTACATCTGTGCTTCAGCATTTTAAACTTATTTGATTTTCTTTGATTTAAGAATTGCTAATTGATATTGTATTATTCACTGACAGAAGTTGCAGGCTTTTCTGATCCCGAGTGAGCAACCAATTTGTTGGAGTTCTTTTCCAACCTTCTGGGAACAGGCAAGATATTAGTAGTTGATGCAGCATTATAGCCTTACTTCTCTATCTAGCAAATTTGTAAATTGGAATTTTTACTTGACAGCAACTCACCGATTTACCAAAACAATGCCAATTAAAAAGTAGGATTCAGTGATACTAGAGTATAATTTCCTAGTTTAACATTCATATTTTTTATTTTCTCTGTTTGTATAATTTTCTCAGATTTTCAAAATTATTACAAACATTTGATGAAAATGCAGAGCCAACCTCCAAAGCAGTTTGTGTAGTTTGTCATATATTCTTAGAGACAGCACTGCATGTCACGTCTCTATCTTATATGAGTTGGGTTTGTTTGCTTGAAGACTAGTGAAAAAATCTTGACAATTTATATTTTATCATTTTTATATCTACCCATCCTATTAGCATAATTCCATTTACTTGTCTGAGATATGATATTACATGGTTAAGTAAATAAAGTATAATCATTATGTTTAATTTTGCAGACTCTTTGATTGCATTTGAGGATGGGTGGCTCATTCTTTGGGTTGTTTATGAAGCTAGAATTGTGTTCCTTGGTGATGGAAAAAATCTTCCGGCTTTAAAGATGAAGATGGTAACTCTTCTACCGGAATGGGTGTCAATCTTCCAGCTGATATTGTAGATCAAAATCTAGGAGACAAAGATATATCCTTCTCTGGAACTAAAGATTTCTTCAAAAGAATGTTAAGCTACAACTTTCAACTGTAGAAAGAAGACTCCCGATCATTGTCTCACAATGGTCCAAGTCCAATTGTGCTGGACAATTGTTTGTCTATGGTGGCAATGAAATTGGATTTGAAGAAGTGTTGTTAAATTGATTTTATTGGCAGTTGCCACTAAAATCTGATAAGCTGTGCATATCACTCTAGAATATGTGAATACATTCAAAATTAGAAAATTGGTTCAAAGTTGTGATTTGAACAAGCTTATATGTTTCATCATGCCTAAAAATAATGGAAAATTTGAGCACCATCCCTGACTTTATAAACATTAAAAAAAATATTGATATTTGAACAAGCTTATATGATGTTGTAGGGATTTTTTGTCCCTTGACACTGTTGCTTTGATGGACAGTGTTTCTACTTATAAAAATGTTTTTTTTTTATCATGTATGTAATGTTCCCCTAAACTTTAGAGTGTCTCTCTTCATTACAAATTAAATTTAACACTTGGATAATTATCCCGCCTGTAAGATGCACTAAGAGCAACTTTAGTGGGGAATCTTGGGGAGGAATTTTCAACTGAAAATCTTTTTTTTTTTCAGATCCACTACTAAAGAGGCAATGCAGATCTTTATGTGGAGATCCGATTCTTCCCCAAGAATCCTGAAGATCTACATGAAGTTCCAAAAAAATGATTTTTTTATGTGATAGGATGAAAAAAAATGAAAAAAATAAAAAAATGAAATTAAAAGTTAAAATTAATTATATATTTTATTAATATTTATATATTTTTTTATGTTTTATTAATTAAAATTAATTACTTAATTAATTTAATTAAATTTTAAATATTTAAAAGTAGGGTATATGTGAAATCCATTAAAATTATCTAAGATCTCAATTTGGGATTTACCAATAAAGAAAAAAATATCACAGATCTTAAAAGATCTTCAATCCTACGTGACACTACGAGATCCACCAAAAAATGATCTAAGATTTCAATTTAAAATCTATCAGTAAAGATACTCTAATTGTACAGAAGTTACACTTAAAGTACTCTTGCAGACGTGATTTTACTGCCAAGTCCTGGATCAAGGCAGTTTAGCAGGAAAGAAGAACTTTTTGAACTGACAAACCAAGGACAACTACATTTGTATAGTAAAGATTGGTTGAAACCACTACCATAACTTTTTATTATTTACTTGAATGTTTTTTTTTTTTTTAAATAAAAAAACTTAGGTTCACTCTTCCATTAACGTACATCAATTGCAAATCTTCCTAAACACATTTTGGCTCACAATGGGAGAGGAAGATGGAGAATTAAGAACTTTTTACTGTCAACATATGTCTCTAGTGAAGAATTTCTGAACTATTTACATCTTAAATGCTCCATCCAATAAGATTAGCCATATATTTTCACTTTAGCCAAGCTGTTAGTTTACCTCATCCAGTTGCTCTATCATTCATCCTTGTTAGTAGTTTGTGTTGTGTCCTGGCTGGTTGACGACGGTGAGTAACCGGGTTGACTTGGTGAGTAACCCGCACTGGGACTGCAAATGATCAAACAGAAAAAATAACAAGAACAGACCGCGCTCAGCAATATGCCTTCCATACAATTCCAGCCGTTAAAAGAACGATCCGCACATAAATAATATGCATACCTAAATTGGGGGGAACTTGGGCTATAGTTTGGGCTCACACCAGAATTATATGGACTAGAAGGAAAAAATGAACAAGTCACATATGAATAACCTCAGTTTAACACAAAAGAAAGAAAAAAAAAAGAAGAAAAGAAAAATCTTCAATTCTGCTACTGTTTAAAGGCTTGGCAGGAGCACAAATGAAGTTAACATACCTGCTGGGACTGTATGTTGGGCTTGATGGAGAATAAGATGGAGATGTTGGTGAATACGATGGAGACGTCGGGCTGAAAATAATAAATTATACATATGCTCGGAGTAAAGAATTAACTCAAAATAAATATGCAAATGAGAAACCGCAGACACAGGACCATAGACTTTATTCAACCACCCTACATTAATACAAGAGCAATATGGAATATACTAAAAAGTAAAATAACTCCTCAAACCCAAGTTCTTGACCGAAAAAATGAGATTCGAATTTTTGGCATATCAATTTCTGAAGGTTCTGTGTATCACATTGAGTACCAGAAGTAAATATTAAAACAATCCAGAGAAGTAGTCACCTATAGTTTGGAGACGTGGGAGACAATCTGGGACTGCTTGGAGAATAAGCTAACGAAGGACTATATTTTGCTGATTGTGGATTGTAACTGGGGGAAGTAGGACTATAGGATGGAGATGTTGGACTATATGAGGGCGATGTGGGGCTGTATGCAGGAGAGGTAGGACTATATGAGGGAGAAGTCGGGCTGTAGGAGGGTGAAGTTGGACTGTAGGAAGGCGATGTAAGGCTATATGATGGAGAAGTAGGACTATAAGCAGGTGAAGTGGGGCTGTATGAGGGAGAAGTAGGACTGTATGCAGGTGAAGTGGGGCTGTATGATGGAGAAGTAGGACTGTATGCAGGTGAGGTGGGGCTGTAGCTGGGTGATGTAGGACTATAAGCTGGACTTGTTGGACTATATCCTGGAGAGCTAGGGCTGTAAGTTGGAGAGGTAGGACTGTAACCGGGTGAAGTGGGACTGTAGCCGGGCGACGTCGGGCTGTACCCAGGCGACGATGGACTATAGCCGGGGGATGATGGACTATAACCAGGAGACGAAGAAGGAGAAAACGCCATGCCGCCAACGTAAGGCGAAAACTGCGCATCCGAACTTGGAGACAGACGTAAATTGGGGCTCAAGAGATAACTGGGAGACATCATGCCTTCATGATATGGAGTTGCTCCAGACATCGGGGAGCGACCGGGAGTCATACTGAAATCAAGACCATCTGTATAACTAGGCAGTTGGAGCTCAATTGCATTCTTCAGCATCCCATCATTAAGATACAAGGCACATTGCCCAGTGCCAATGGGTGCCAGCTGCCCTAACATTATGTTTTCTGTGACTCCCCTCAAGCAATCAGTCTCGGCATATGCTGCAGCATCAAGCAGTATATCCACTGTCTCTTCAAATGAGCATCTCATCATTGGCCCTGTATCATTCCTGTTGATCCCGTGACGTGTTATTGCCATTAAATGCCCCCTATAAGTCATGGTTTCACATAGAATAGCCAAATGCCTGTAATTTACATACGAACCGTCAAAAGAAATCACAATTCTCAATTCATCCAGAAGCGATTTCCTAACTGCCTCAATCCCAAGAACTTCAATAACCTCAATCAAGTGGTTGCTTGTTGTCCTGGTTGCGTCAACATCTTCATGGCACATCACAGCTAGAAGGTTGACACCTTCGGTATCAAGCATCCATTCCCCTTTTGACTTAAAACCTTCCTTCTCATCAAACTTCTGAATTTTAGCATTTTTTATAAACACCTTGTTGATGTCTGGGATACCTCTTAGAGTCATTTCAGTCAGCATGTTGGTTTCTATTTTCTTCAAGAAAACATCATCTTCGGCGGATTCATCCTGAACCTCACCCTTTGGTGCATCATCATTCATAATACGGATACGAAGTATGAGTTTTTCAGCATTGTCATCGTTAAATATACAACTCAAATCATCATCAAATTCAAGGTTAATCTTCTGTGCAATGTCAGCCATACTCAACTTCTTGTCCACCATCATTTCACGATTCAGTTCCACGCGAAGCAACCAAGGTGAGATTTTTTCAAGCGCAACTTCTTCATCGGGCATTTCATAGTAGGACATGACAAAATCCACATCCTCATCAATTATTGTACTCATCGGGTCTGGATCATAACACACCTCTGTAGCTTGAGTGACACTCCTGAGAGTGGTATATTCTAAAGCACACTGAACAGTCTTGGCTCTCTCTTTAGTCTTACCAGCATCAGGTTTCAAGTACACAGAGAGAGAAGGCGTTTTAATACTCTTTGCGACATTAATGAGTTCCCTTAACCTAGGAACACCAAGAGTAACGTTCTTTGCGCTGACACCGGCAAAGTGGAAAGTGTTGAGAGTCATCTGAGTAGCAGGTTCACCAATTGATTGTGCTGCCACGACACCAATCATTTCTCCGGGGACCACAAGCGACTGCGAGAACCTTGATTCTATTTCTCCGACAACCCACTCAAATGCCTCACGAGAAAGCCTGTATTCCTCCAAGACCCTTTTACTGGCGAAAGTGCTGCGGAGCAGAATATTGAAGAGGAGAGTAGCATTCTTTTGAGCTTCTTGACTCAAGGCATCCTCACCGGGAACAACCTTAAGCCGCTCCTGGAGCTTATCGATGGCTTCCACAATTTCCATTGGATGCATATCAGAAGGCCTTCGGAAGTCAACCTTAAATGTCTTTTGAGCATTCCAGATAAGCCTCTTAAGGTTAACAGGTAGTGGCAGAGAATTTTCACCATTAGAGGCTATCTCTATTGCGAGTTGATGTCTATCAGCTTCAAGCTTTTGAACTTCGGCCTCAAACACATTACGAAACTCTCTGATGGTTTTCAAGTCTTCTACAGGCTCTTGAAGCATGTAATTAGGCTTCCAGTTTTCCTCGTCAAATTCATACCTAAACACCCTATCAAATTCTGTTTTATTCATTTTAAGGGTATCCAGCTTCCGTGTTTCAATCCAAATAGCATCCATACCATCTTCTCCGTAGAGAAATTGTATGACGTCTCCCAAAGAGTTTCTAACTGTCCCATCATATTTAACCATGATGTCCTCCATAGCCTTCACGAGTCGCCTCTGAATGTACCCGGTTTCGGAGGTCTTCACTGCAGTATCAATAAGACCTTCCCTACCACCCATGGCATGGAAAAAGAACTCTTGAGGGGTCAGTCCACGCAGATACGAGTTCTCCACAAAGCCACGACTTTCAGGCCCATGATCATCTTTTGTGAAGTGAGGCAATGTCCGGTCTATGAATCCGTATGGAATTCGCTTACCCTCAACGTTCTGTTGCCCCACACAAGCAGTCATTTGAGATATGTTGATGTTACTTCCTTTCGAACCAGCTGTCACCATTGCTTTCAGATTGTTGCTCTCAGATAAACTATTTCCAGCACTGTTTCCAGCATCATCACGAGCTTTATTTAGAGTCTAAAATCATTATCAAATATGAAATTCATCAGATTTTTACCCAAAAAAGATAATATAACACAACAATGTGAAAAGCAATCCAAATTAAGTACGTACCTGGTTCACTCTATTTTCAAATGAATCCATCATTGTCCGACCAGGTTCGGCCTCCAACTTCTTCTCTTGAGCATCCCTGATAAGTTGTTTCACTTTCTCCTTAGCTAATGAAATAGTCTGATTTATGGCTTCCATAGTGGAAGCATCAGCTATTGTATCACCAATTCCGATGCTAAAAGCATTCTGCAAAAGCCAGTAGTTTACAAGCCACTGAGTATGACCAAGAAATTTCCGAGCTGCATCAGGGCCAACCTCTTCCCTGTATTCAAGTAAACAAACTGATTGAAGCAGTTTCCAGAGCCACAAAGTTTTACCACTATTATTAGAAAGCACCCCATGACGTTATATAAAATAATAAAATTATTTAACAAAGTCACTTGAGAGTTGGAGTTTGAATCAATAGAAAACAATCCCTCTCCTTTGGAAGAGGCTGTAAAGGTAGATTGATCTAGTAATTTCTAGTAAAAATATTTATATAATTATTATATTATACACCGATGCTGAAGGAGAGAGAGCCTCGGTGCAACAATTAGAGTTGCTGCCATGTGATGTGACTAAGATTTCACATGTTCTAATTGTGGAATCAACCTCTTGCAAAATGCAAGGTAAGGCTGCCGACAGTAGACCCTTAAAGGGTCCAAACCTTCCCTAAAGCGTCATAGTTATAGCACCAAGTAGTCCATTATATACTGAAGCTGCATACCAAATCACATGAATGAGACTTCCGGCGGATGCTCCAAGCGTCTTTTTGCAAAGTGTTCCGGTAAGTAGTTCCCCTTTTTCAATTCTAACCATGGTATCCCCAGGGGTTATGGGTCCCCGTTCATCATCACTGTGCCAGCTCGAAAATCTAATTAGATTTATTTGTTTAGGAATGATGAGATTGAAAACTTGTTTCCCTGTCCACAATGGTTCTGGCTTCAATATTGTAGGAGCAGGAACTTTCCCATCAAAATCTTCCCACCACATCAATATGTTCATAAAAACATCCTGGTTAAAAGGAAAAAAGAAAATGTTTTTTTATCAGACATCTATATAGCCTGTATAAGAGCCATGAGGCTGAACTAAATACCTTTGTGATGAAAGTGTCTCTCTTGGTGATTTTCCTGCATCCTAGAAGTGTATCTTGGACAATTCCCATCACTGGCTTGTTTGACTGTGGTGACACAATGCATTTAGGCACCATCATCAGCTCTAACACCTCAGCTCTGCTTTCTATACTCTGAGGAACATGCAGATTCATTTCGTCCCCGTCAAAATCAGCATTATATGGTGAAGTTACAGACAAGTTAAGCCGGAAAGTAGAATAAGGCATGATTTTGATTCTGTGTCCCATGATAGACATTTTATGAAGACTAGGCTGACGATTGAAGAGAACAAAGTCTCCATCATTCAAATGACGCTCGACCTAAAACCACAACATTAGGAACTATTAGAAGGCATTAAGAGAAAACCAAATAAAACAATATTATCATTGTTAAAAAACAGTGCCTTGTAGCCAAGCTCCAAATGGTGATCACTGCTTTTCTTTAAATATCTGAGATCAAGTCTTTGTCCGTCATCACGAATGATATACTTGGCACCAGTTTTTCCGGGTGGAGGATGGGGTCCATACTCAACAAGTTCCTTCAACCTGTTTTTTAATTTTTCATTTCAAATACTTTCTGTTAAAAATTGTAGAGAATGCACCAATAACAACAGGAAAAGCATATTGAAATACAACCTTTCAATGTTATATGGAGTCACAATCTCAGGGTATGTTAGATTCAACGCAATACTCCATGGTACTCCCAATTGATCAATGTTGATAGTTGGATCAGGTGTAATGACTGTTCGAGCAGAAAAATCAACTCTTTTACCCATCAAGTTACCTCTTATCCGGCCTTCTTTTGCCTTGAGCCTGCTACATATTGATTTGATTGGCCTTCCAGATCTCTGAGTAGCCTGAGAAATAAATAAACAAATATAAAAAGCAATTACTCTAAGCATTATAAAAAATTCAAAATTCAATGAAGGTTAAAGGAAGCATAGTATATATCAGTATAAATTGCTAAAGTCTAAATATAATTGGTACCCTTGGCAATCCAGGTAACTCATTATCAAAATATGTTGCTACGTGGAACTGCAATAACTGCACAAACTCGGAAATAATATGTGCAGGAGATCCATTCTTCTCCTGTCTCTTCAGATTCTCATTGTGCCTGATGATCATGGCCAGTTGGTGAGTTAAATCATCCTACAAGCAACAGAGACAAAAAAAATAAAGTCACAGCATATAATACAAAAATTAAAAGTGTTCCTGCAAATGATAGCATGCATTATGATCAGTAGCAAATTATAAAAAAGACTTGCAAAACTTGTAAAAACCCAGAACACACAAAATCAGTGTCATAAAACACTTGCCTCACTCCTGGAGGATGTGTCCATCATTACAGAAGGCCTAACAGTTTGAGGAGGAATTGGAAGAACTTGTAAAATCATCCAGTCAGGACGAGCGTACTTAGGATTCAAGCCCAACAATTGACAGTCCTCGTCGCTTATCCTTTTCAGAACACTAAGAACCTTCAACAGATATAACAAGTCACCAACTACATCAGTTCCTGTATGTAGCAGTGGACGTAAAATAAAAAGTGCTCGTAATATAAATTTGGAATTTAGATCAATCACCCTTTCTGCAGAAAGAGTCTGTTTCCTTTCCACGGGTTCGGGAAGCTGTTCTTGGTCATCACTTTTCTTCCTCTGAGCTTTATACTCCGCATTTATTTTCATCCCCTCAATAGTAATCTTTGGCTGCTGAGCACCGCAGCCACCGCGACTCTTTTTAACCGGCTCCCCGGTATCTTCACCATGAATGTCAATATCATCTCCCCCTTCACACTTGCTTTTGTTTTTGCAGGCATCCAGAATCTTTCTCAGCCTATTTTTGGGATTCCTAATTCTTATAGCTAGCTTGAACTTGTGATCATCCTGCATAAAACGCAATCAATTTTAAGAAAACACATTACATTTCAGTTTTCATCCACCTAAACTTACAATTTTAAACAAGAATTCAGATAACAAATTTCACTCTAGCTCCTTCCTTCTATCCATTTAACCGATTCAATTAAACAGTTCAAAATCCAATTGAGTAATTGACCACTAATGAGGACCAATAGAATTCAGATTAGATTCTGAGTGTTCTCATTTCTCACAATCACATAAACAGCTAACAAATTCGATCAGCAAAGTACCTCATTAGCTAGAATTTTAGAGCAGTTGAAGCAAACACAACGCATTACAGCTAATACAGTCTTCAAAAACCCGATGTGGAACATTGGCTTGGCAAGCTCCAAGTGGCCAAAATGGCCAGGGCACTCAGCCATACTGCCCGTACAAGTGTCACACTTGACCTTTCTGTCAATAGTTCCGAGCCGAGGGTCGCTCAATCCTCCGATCTTTGGCTTCCCTCTCTCCGTTGTCTCCCCGTGCTCGATTTGCACCACAGACATTTGCCTCTGAAACACAAAACAAACAAATTCACAAATCAATCAACAACCATAAAAGTGGAAAGAAAGAGTCGATTGCATATCCATTTGAGAATTTCCGAAACAAAAGAGAAAAACAATGAGATAATTACGATCTCGTCGGGACTGATAATTCCAAACTGAACCATGGAGACTTTGGCGACCTCAGCTGGGGAGAAAGGGAATCGAACATCCATGGTGGTGACGTTATAGGGTTTCAGAGGAAACGATATATTTAACACTAGAGGTAGCAGTTGTGTTGTGGGGGGTTTTCGGGGTTCACTTTCACTTGTCAGTGTTATTAGAAGAACGATCTAGGATCAGAGAATTTCTCCTTCGAGAAACAATAACGTAAAAAGATCCCTAGGGTTGTAGTTATAAATGGAGAGTACTCGTATTGTTCGCAGCTATGTTATCGTGCATGACTGCATGTGCAATTGTGCATTCACCGCGTGCTTACTATAATTAATTATGGAGGACGGATCTTGTGGGACGCAACTTTTTTTAAACCTAATTTAGATAGATTAATATATTGCTAATAATTCTTTCAAAATAATGTTTATTTTTTATTTCCTCCATGTTAATAATTCTGGTCTTAGATTTTTTTTTATTTGTTACAAACTAAGAAAAATTAGCAAATTAATGCAATAATTCCATAGACTTAACTTTATAATTAACATTAATTCATTTTTAGTTATTTTTCACATCCTCAATAATATTATAAAGAATATAATTGAAAAATCATAAATATTACATTAAAAATTAAAATAAAATTATTTTGAGATTTTTTTTCTTATAAGGAAATATCTTATCCTTATTTAGATTAATAAATTAACCCCAATCAAAATACTTTGGTTTATTCTTTATATAACAAACAAATGATTAATTCATTAAGATAAAAAAGATTACATAAATTATTTTGTTTCAATAGATAATGTTATAATTTAAAGTTGACTAAAGGTCTCTCTATTTTTAAATATGTTTATGTAAAAACATATTAAATAAAGTTAAAAATAAAAAGTACGTTAATAGAAATTGAACTATAATTATTTATTTATAAACAATATAATAAATCAC
>PYAF01003436.1:621096-633770 GCA_007407185.1 Glycine tomentella
AATTTTAATCTAAAAATACTCACAAAATTAAATGATTAAAGTAATAATATTAATATTTAATGACACTACATAATTTAAGGGATAAATTAATTTTATTCACCAATGATTGTGACTTATATTTTTAATAGGTTAATAAATATTTCAACTTTCATGAAGAATGAATTGACATCTCTTTAATAAAATTCACAAGAAAATACAGGTATAAAAGAAAATTATCAATTATTACATTTGAAAGTGAGTCTATGTTGTTTTTATTTATAATTAGACGAACTAGGAATATACATTATTTTTTATATATATAAAGGACTAGAGGGATTAATAGATATCTCTTTCATATTTATTAAATATATTCATTTCTTACCATATCTCAATCTTTCAAACCAAAAAATAAAAAATAAAAAAAATCTATACTTCTTCTGTTTCTATTCTAGGTGCCTGGCTCTTGTTGCCTTGCAGTTCAAAATGTCATAAACAGTCTTTCATAAAAGACATAAGCTGGACACGTTGAGTATGAGGTTGTTGAATAAAACACTAAAAAAAATTAGTTGAATAGTTAAGGGTCCGTTTCGGATATTTTTAAATTTGAGTTTTTATTTTTTAAAAAATAACAACTAATTTTTAGTTTTAGTTTTAAATAAATTTAAACTAATTTTTAAAATATAACAGTTACAAACAACCTCATTTTTTAAGTTCCATATCATATTAAAATTAGTTTAAGAGTAACTTTTGTGGTGTTGCAGTGGCAGTGCTCGTGGTGGCGACGACGATGTAGATGGTGGCAAGCCAATGGTGACGAAGTTGGTGATGAAGGTGATAACAATGTTGATGGCGATGGTGGTGGTAGTGACCATGATGGGGTGGTGGTTGTAGTTAAGCTGGTGGTAATTGTGGTGGTGGTGACAATAACAATGATAATGACTTTGATAGTGGTGATGATGATGATGTCAGTGACGACAATGATGGTGGTGTTGGTGGCACTAAGTGGTGGCGATGGTGGTGGTTATGACGATATTGATGATAGTTGTGATGGCGATGACGGAGGTGATGGTGATAATGATTATGACACTAATTAATAGTGATGATGATGGTGATAATGAAGATGTTGGTGGTCGTGATGGTGACAAACAGTTGTGACAATGGTATGGTGGTGGTAATGAGGGAGGGAGGTGGTGACAACAAAAAGAGTCATTGTCAAATGTGAAAAAATGTATGCGTTTATTAAACTAAAACCAAATTCATCAAACTTTTTTTCTTTATTTTGAAAATAAGTCTAAAAATATTTCAAAAATGATTTAAAAAATTTCATTTCCATTTTTGTTAAACACGTTTTATTTTAAAAATTACATTTAAAATCCAAAAATAAAAAACTCATCACCATCCCAAATGGGTCCTAAGGTTTTTGTGTGGAGGTTTTAATAAAAAAGTATGACAAATAATCTCGGGATCCCAAATTTGGGTTGAATTACTTTGATTTGCATAGGTATAACCCCTTCTAAATAAAACATGACTTTTTTTTTATTTGATTACTTTGTGAAATTGTAATTATTTTGTTAATGGGAACTTCGTTGGAGAAATAAAAAAATTCAAAAGAAACAAGTAGTGCCGCAAATCAATGGATCTAAAAAGCTAATTTCACCAAAAAAAAAAAATTGGTGAATGACAAGAAGAAATGAGATTATAATGACACTATATGAAAACTTATACTATTTTAAAAAATTCAATGTTAACTTAACCTTATATATCTTTGTAATTGGAAACTAGGAAGCTACCAAGTTGTAAAATATTATATATTAAAAAATCATAAAAGAAAAGATAGATAATTTGCAAATGATGCAGTAAGGGTTATAATGGTAAGTTTTATAATTACTTTAGAAAGATTATTTTCAAGCATTATGTTTTGAAAAATGATACTTGTAAAATAAAATTTATCTAATACATAGTGAAGTGAAAATAAGCATTCCTTTACATATAAAAACCAAACCCTATCTATTATAACTGAAATCAAGCGAAGGATTTCATTTTAATCAGGTTATCAACATCAACATCAACAACATCTTTAATCCAAGTTAATTGGGGTCAGTGGTAGATGAACCCAATGATAAAACGTAAATGAGACAGAAAGAGAATGGGGGAGGGGAAGAAAAAAGTAGAAATAAGACAAAAGAGAGAAAAAGAGAAAAATAACTAAAACAAGGGAATGACTAGAATATAGAACTACTTATGGGTTTAACCCTCCACCAATCTTATAGCTTTTCTCCACTCTGTTCTAAGATATACTGTTCGCCAATCTATATCCCACTTCATTAGGTTTTGTTTAACTACCTTTCCCCAGGTAAGTTTCGGTCGACCTCTACGTCTCTTTGTGTCGAGCTCTTGGTAACAAACTCTTGTTCTTACGGGGCATTCAGTGGTCGTCTCATAACGTGTCCAAACCACCTCAATCTATGATCCCTCATCTTTTCACATACCGATACCACTGATACCTTTCTTTGAATATCCTTATTTTTTTTTTATCTTATCCATCTTCGTATATCCACACATCCACCTTAACATCCTCTTCTGCTATCCCTATTTTATGCTCATGTTGTCTATGTGCTGGCCAGCATTCCGTTCCATATAGCATTGCCGATCTTACAATTATTCTATAGAATTTTCCTTTTAGCTTAACAGGAATTTTGCTGTCACACAAGAACCCTGATGCAATCCGCCATTTCATCCACCCTACTCTAATTCTATGATTTACATCTTCATCAATCTCACCACCTTTTTGCAACATTGATCCCAAGTATCTAAAAACATCTTTCTTGGGTACCTCTTGACCAAGTAGATGCACTGTGTCTTGATCACCATCTCTTCCTCTCGAAAACTCACACTTCATATATTCCGTCTTGCTCTTACTTATCGTGAATCCTTTAGACTCCAAAGTGTTTCTCCACAATTCCAATTTCCTATTAACACCATCTTTGGTCTCATTAATAAGCACAATATTATCTGCAAAAAGCATACACCACGACACTTTCTCTTGGAAATCTTTCGTTAGTTCATCCATCACTAAGGCAAAGAGATAAGGACTAAGAGCTGAACGTTGGTGAACACCTACCGTGATAGGGAAATACCTTGATGTTCCATTACAAGCTTTCACACACGTGGTAGCCCCATCATACATATCCTTGATTGCATTAACATACTTTAATGCTACCTTTTTCTTTTCAAGAGTCCACCATAAAACTTCTCTAGGGATTCTATCATATGCTTTCTCAATGTCTATGAACACCATATGTAAGTCTTTCTTCTTTTCCCTATACCTTTCCATTAATTGTCTCATCAAGAAGGTAGCTTCCATGGTACATCTTCCTGACATAAATCCAAATTGATTTACAGAAACCTTGGTCTCCCTCCTTAGGCGATGTTCGATAACTCTCTCCCACAACTTCATAGTATGGCTCATGAGCTTGATGCCTCTATAGTTTGAACAATTTTGGATATCCTCCTTGTTTTTGTATATAGGCACAAACACACTTTTCCTCCAAATATCCGACATCTTATTTGTTTGAAGAATCCTATTAAAAAGATTGGTCAACCATTTTATTGCCACATCTCCCAAGCCTTTCCACACTTCAATTGGGACGTCATCAGGTCTCAAAGCTTTATTATTCTTCATCCTCTTTAAAGCCTCCTTAACTCATGTGTGTTAATTATGCGCACAAATATTCTATTTAGATCATCCAAAAGTTTGTTAAAGTAGTTTAGCCTCGAAATCCACCTCCAAATCCACCTCAGTCTTGTCGTCATTCCCATTAAAAAGTTTGTTATAGTAGTTTAGCCATCTTTCGCTTACCTCTTCATCCCTTTCCAAAAGTTTTTTATTTTCATCCTTGATACATTTAACTTGGGTGAGGTCTTTACTCTTCTTATCCCTCATTTTTGCAAGTTTGTAGATATCTTTCTCCCCATCCTTGCTCCCAAGGTTTTTATACAAATCGTCAAAAGCTTTACCTCTAGCTTTCCGCACTGCTTTCTTTGCATTTTTCCTCGTTACTCTAAACTTTTGCAAATTCTCATCATTGGGACACTTATGCAAAGATCTAAAGTATTCCTTCTTCTGTTTAATAGCCTCTTGCACCCCTCCATTCCACCATCATGTTTCCTTTGTAAGAACTTTGTTTCCTTTACTTTCACCTAGCACCCTCCTTCCCACATTTTGAACACATATAGCCATCTTATTCCATATTTCATTAGCTTCTCCAATAAACTCCCACGGTCCTTCACGTAACATGTTTTCCTTAAACTCTATATGTTTCTCCTCCTTTAGCTTCCATTGTCTTATCCTTGGGTTTTGAGCCTTTTTCCTCAAATTAAGAACTTTGTTGAACCTAACATCTAGAACTACCAACTTATGTTGTGTCGTCACACATTCTCCAGGGTAGACCTTGCAATCAATGCACGAATTTTTATCTTCCCTTCTAGCCATGAAGAAATCAATTTGACTACAAGTTTGGCCACTATGATACGTGATAATATGAGTCTCCCTTTTCCGAAAAAAAGTGTTCGCTAGCGTCAAATCATAGGTTAGCGCAATGTTCAAAACATCTTCTCCACCCTTATTTCTCGTTCCATAGCTAAAACCACCATGAATTCTATCAAAACCTCCATTGTTTTTACCAACATGAACATTTAGATCTCCTCCTAGAAAAACCTTCTCCTCTTGTGGAATTCCTCTTAGGACCTCCTCCAAGTCTTCCCAAAATTGGTTCTTTTCATTTGATAATAATCCAACTTGAGGTGCATACACACTAAGGATATTTAAAATTAGATCCCCCACTACAAGCTTAATCATCATAATCCTGTCGCCTTTCCTTTTGACATCAACAACTTTATCTCTAAAACTTCTATCGACTATAATTCCAACCCCATTGCGACTCTTGGTTGTACCTGTATACCACAACTTGAAACCAGTGCCCTCCACTTCCTTGGCTTTTTCTCCAACCCATTTCGTTTCTTGCAAGTAAACAATATTCACTTTCCTTCTGGCAAAAACATATGCTAACTCCCTCAGTTTACCCGTTTATGTTCCTATGTTCCAGCTTACCAATTTCATCGTAAACCCCTAGGCAGTGTTTGCCCGCCACGCTTGCCCATCTGCGTGTTGGGACCCTTGCCTTCTTGTCACCAAATCCGGGTGAAGACTTGACGCCTTGCCTTTCGGCATGGACCCTAACTCACTTATCACTACATCCCGGGATCGATGTAGTGCCTTGCCTTGTGGCAAGGACCCTAGCTCATTTTTTGAGACACCCGGGCCTGATGTAACACGTCGCTATGAAGGGAACGCCCCAACAAAATATCATAAGGGTTCATCACATAAAAAAAAACTGGTTTTTACAACCGGTTCGCAACCCCTGACGCCAACCCTCCTCCTTTATCCTGGCTTACGATAGACCATGCATGCAACCACACATAGACGGAGTTATTTTAATCAGGTCATAATTGAGTAAAATTATTTGGGAGCTCCTTTAAGTCACACTACTCAATGCTAATGTCATTCCTAGTTTCCTACAGCCAAATTCACCATTTCATCAAAATAAAGTTTCATCTCATCAACACTCATAGGTAATGCGTAGTCCACATAGGAGTGGACCAAAACATTGAAGTCGCCATTATTCTGGATCTACAAGAGAGAGAAAGAAACAAATACATATTCAATCAGATGTATTAAAAAGACGGTTGGTGGAAAACTCCCTATGGTGAAAGGTGTTTGACAAAATTCAAAACTAGTGGGGTCGAGGGCTCTGCTAGGGTTATCATGGAGCTGACGAAAGAAGAGAAAGACCTTTCACAATGTAGCATGGGAAATTTTTCCTTATAGGTTTTAGCAGTTGGGAAGATGAGCAATGGGTTCTTCACGGAGGGCCATGGTTGGTGTTGGGTCATTGCGTTCATATTCCAGGACTCCCTTTGGAGTTCTATGACGTAGAAATTTTGAAGAAGATAAGGAATGCCTTAGGGTGTACGCTGAGGATAGATCCTAATACACTGGATAGGAGGAGTGAGGGGGAAAGGGAAACCCTAATTTAAGAACCAGGTTTGCAAGAATTTCTATAGAAGTTGACCTCAGTAAAACTTTTTTTTTTATTATTATTATTATTATTATTATTATTATTATTATTATAGTTTAGTTGATTTGTTAAAAAAAATATTTAAAAAAACTTATTTACGAGTGAATCCTTAAATGAATATAAAAGGTCGTTTTTTTACACTTAAAAAGTAAATAATGAACGTATATTTCATACTAAAAAATAAAGAGTAAAAATTATATAATATGTACAATACCCACTTGGGCCATCACAAAAAACCATCATACACTGTTTCTCATTCTCAATTTTAACATGTAAGTCACACTCATTAAGATATTTTACTACACATTTATAAACAACAAAAACCAAAAGAAAAATGAAATAAAAAATTAAGCAAGAGACATGTAGAGACAATGTATTTTTCAAACCAATTATATAGTTGTACATTTGTCATCCAAGTTTAATTTCCGAAAGTAAAATAAGTACAAACAAAAAGATTCAACCAAATGTCTTTCACTCTCCAAATTCATAATAGGATTAATATCAACCCCTGCAATCATAGACCAAATGGTAAGCATGAGAAAAATTGAAATTGAGACCCAATAACTTTTGGGAAGAGAAGAATAATTTAAATGTGATTAAATTTTGATGGAAAATTAATTAGACAGTTAAAAAAGAATTAAAATTTGTAAAAATATCTTGCCGTACCACAGGATAATAGCCCAAGGTTTTAATTAAGATGGTACCAAACATAAAAAAATTAAAATTGAATCCACACACCTGGCATAATATGTTTCTTGAATGCAGCTCGAATTTAAATATATTTATTTACTCATAAATTAGAAAGAGGAAACACCTAAACAAACAACAAGATTCGCTGAATGGATAGCTTTCCCCTAATCTTCCTTCTCATCCTCGTTAATCTCGTCAAGAATCACGATTAGCGCCACTATGAACGCATAATCAATGTTGGGATACACCGTGACCATGAAATGGTCTTTCCCAATCAAAACACTCTGAACCGTGTGCTTTTTATGCATCTGCAATATCATTCCCAGAAAATATATTGAGTTTAATTTTCATATATTACGACTAGTGTAGTTTTTACATTGTTAATTAATTAAAATTATTTATATAAAAGTTAGCAACCTTAATAATAATCTAAGATCAAATGACATTGTAAAGTACATTCTAATTAAATTGTTTGAATAAACACTGAAAGTAATTGATTACAACCGATTATATTTTTGGTAAAAGAAGGAAAAAGAGAGAGAAAGAGAGAGAGATTGTTATGGTTATTTAAACAGAGGAGATCGTTTTACCTGGGCAACGATGTTGTTAGATTCACCAGCATAAACAACGCAGGATCGTTCCAACCAACTACCTTTGACCTTAAAGTCACAAACATCTTCTTTGGTGTTATTGGCCAAAAACACATGTAATTTGGTCTTAAACTGGATAAGGGACGACCGCTTCAGAGTAAAGATTAGATCTTTGGCATCTGTGCTTTCACCCCTGAAAGCTTGCCATCGATCATGTGCGGTCATTATCTGCATCAATAAGACAATTTACATGTTTATAGAATGTGAATTATGGGGCCATAAAAGCAATTTTACACTTCAAAAATTACAAGAACAGTTATAGTAGTCCGTAATAAAAAGCTTAGCAGGGTTTCTAGAAAGAGTAGCGTTTTTTTTTTAATTAGTTCAGAAATAAGTTAAACTATTAAAGAATAAAGATCATAATTATGAAATAGAGTAGAAAACAATTATAGGGTAGAGTAAAAAAAATATAAAAATATCTATAAAAAATCTAATATTGATTTCTTAGTGTCCTAAAATTTGTCCCTAAAAGGAAGGCGATGACAAATTGTCCTAAAAGTTAAGTGTAAAATATATGATAAATATATATTTTTCATATTCAGTGAACTAGCTACACGTGTATGCAGCGTGGATCATGCAATTTAACTAAACCCAAAATTAACTGAACACGAGAGAGAGAGAAATAGAAAGCATAAAACAAACCTTCCGGCGAAGGGTAACGAGGGGGTTGCCGGCGGCGTCGAGGAGGACGCGGCGGTCACGGAGGGTCATGAACGATCCCTTAACTTTGAATACGACGTTGCCGTTGACGTCGGTGACAACGAAGTTGTCGGAGATGGTCATCACCTTCTTCACCACCGCCAGATCCACCGGGTACGGCGCGCAGAACTGGGGGCCGATCACGGCGGATGGAACCGCCGGCATCGGCTCAGAGGCGGAGGGATACGGCTGCACCGGATAAGGATTTGGGTATGCTGCCATCGATCACACTCAAATAATAAATAATACAAGTACTATTATTGTCACAAAAAAAAGACGTAGTTCTAGTTTCCCTTTGTGAGAGTGATGTTGTTTTGTGACGTGTGAGAACTGAGATGAATGGATGGGGGAAGGACTCAAGGTTTCATTTATTGAAGTCGTCTGATCTATTAAGCCGCCTAGAAGTTTGGAAAAGACATAACGCGGTCTTACGTGTATTCCATAGTTTAATTTTTGCCCTTTTTCTTTCCTAGGTGTTGACTTTTTTTTTTAACATGTGTATTAATTAAATATTTATCAATTTTATTAAATATTGATTTTCGTTAAAAAAAAAAAGTTCACTAAATATTTTTAGTGGATATATTTTTTCTTAATTAGATTTAAGTCTTACAAGAGATAACGCGGTCATATTTCCCCTTTCTTTTATTTTTTTTTTCAAACCAGCTGAATAAAAGAAAGAAGAAGAAAAAACCTGAATGGCGTGTAGGGTTGGCAGCTCTGCTATTAAGACTACGGGGTTGGCACGTGTTAGCGTGTTGCGCTTTTGTTTTTCTTTATTTTCTTATTGACGCGCATTATACTTGGTTGCTTAATGCTTAATTAATCAAATGTGTTTATATGATATATAATTGGTTCTTTTAATTAAGCATTAAGCCAACGTAAAAAAAATAATTAAAAAAACATTAAGCAATATATCTTCAAAAAAGAGAGGATATATTATATGCATAGAAATGACAAATATACTTGCATCCGTCCCAATTTTAAGGATCCTTTTTAACAATATTCCAATGCTTTATCAGGATCTGCCATGAACCTACTAAATTAAAACATTAAACCGATCGGAGGGAGGTTTTAGGAGCAGTTTTTGTCTATATTATTTATAACTGTATGGCTTTTTGTTCTGAGGTCTATTATTAATGGAAGTCACACTCAGGCTTTTACTCCTTAAAGAGGTATTAGGCAGGGAGATCCCCATTCACCGTATATTTTTGTTATGTGTATGGAGTCTCTGTCTCACCTTATTCAGTCATCTATCAATCAGAAGAGCTGGAATCCAGTCTTGCTTTCAAAAAATGGCCCCCCAATTTCGCACTTGTTTTTTTGCAGACGATCTTCTTCTTTTTGGGGACGCTTCTCAGGACCAGATGAATGCTTTTAAGTAGTGTTTGGATTCTGTGCTTGCTAATCAATTGCAGCAAATGTCTGGTTTCTCTTTGACTTCGGATATGGGGAAATATCTTAGAGTCCCCCTTCGTCATACAAGAGTGGGAAAGCATACTTATCAGCATTTGATTGAAAAGGATGAGCAAAGGCTCAATTCTTGGAGATTGAGTGTCTTAATATGGCAGGGAGAGTTACTCTAGCTTCTTCTGTTATCCAAGCCCTTCCAAGTTACACTATGCAAGCACCTTGTTGCCTAAAGCTACTTGCATGCTTAAAGCTAGAGTGTAAGATAAGGATCTGATATTATGCCTTTTGTTAGTAATAAGTGAAATCAATCTCAAGTGTGAAATGGAATAGTCGAGGTTTGGGAGCATGTTTTAAAGTGCACTTAGTGGAGTTGAAGAACAAAACAGTGGATTTCTTTGTAGACTCAGGATTTTAGCGGTTGGACATTCTTAAAGATTTACTTCCGAAAGAGATTTTATTGGAAATAATTGGAACCTTGACCCCTTGCGACCTTTTGGTGCAGGATCATCCCATTTGGGCCCCCACTCCTGATGGAGTGTTGACTACAACTTCAGCATATCAGTCTTTTGAAGGTTCTCTTGATTCCAATACACTTTCTGATTGGAATATCATATGGCGTTGGGAAGGTCCTGAAAAAATTAAACTGTTTTGTTGGACTGCTGCTAAGGGTGGTTTAAAGAAATAATATTAGAAGACAAAACTGTGCTTGGCTGCAGCTGAATCTGATCTTCATCTGCTAAGAGACTGAGATCATGCTAGACAGGTTTGGTGCTCTGCCTTTTCTCACTATATTGATTCAAATTTCTTTTCTGGGGATATTAAGCAGTGATTGCTGCATAATCATAAGCCTTTCAGAAATCATTCAAACTTTGATCAGTAGTGACACATTAAGTTTGAGGCGAAATTCGAGAATAGTTGAGGATGTTTTGATGCCATTGTGTAAAGTGTTGTTATTTATTAATTCCATGGTGCAGGAGTTGTTTGAGATCTCACAGGAGCCAGACTTATTCTTGGATAAATGTTGGTTAGAGGCCTCCTAACATTGGTTGGTTTAAATTTAATGTGGAAGATTAAGTTATTAATTAGCAGCCGTACTCTGCTTCTTGGGAAAAGGGGTTTAGGAGCCTTATTGTTGAGTCGGATTCTGCAATTGCATTTAAGTTTATTTGCAATCCTCCTCTTCTTAATCACCATTATGTTGGACAGTTCGAGGGAGGTTTCTTTCTTACAAGGATCAACTTTCTAACTCGAGATTACTCAGTTGAATCGCATTCTTCAGTTACGTCGAAGAAATTTTCAATCAGGATTAAGGAATATATGCTCTATTATTTATCAAATGAGAAATAGACTTTTATGCACAAGGTAGGAAGGGTATAAGTAATATGTTTGAAATTATTTTACACATACTTGTCAAATGAAAAAAAAAAAATGGATATAATTCTTTTCATCGATGCATAAGGTAGAATTGTATAACTGATACTAATTAAGTTTGAAAATTTACAAACGCAACTGCGCGCATACATGCTTATATTCTTTTCATTGTTGAAACTTATTTAAGAGAAAGTACAATTCACGTAATTTTATGATTGTTAATATAAATTTAAAATAACAAAAACGTATATTATAAAGTGTGTTAAATTTCTTCCTAAAACTACAAGAAATTTGTCCTATTTATGAAAACATATCCAATTAAAAGAATGTTACGTTGGTAGTTCATATTTCAAGTTAGTGTGATTGGCTGTTGTATAATGTTTCGAGACTTACACGCAGTAACTCTTTTTGAAACTTATAATTCTTTTAAAACTAATTAATTAATTAGGATAACTTAAATTTATTTGACCTAACTAATAACCTTGTCCTTTTATTTTGGATAAGCAAAAGAAGTATATTAAATGTGGATACAAAGGGTACCATGCACGTTTTGAGACTTATAATTCTTTTAAAACTGATTAATTGATTAATATTGGATAAGCTAAATTTATTTGACCTAAATTATTTCCTTGTCCTTTTTTATTATCAGCAGTAAAACTATATTAAATCTGGGGGTACAAGTGTATAACCCATTTACATAGTATGATGTCATTGACCTTCAACCCTACACATCCAAATTCCTCATTGATAATTTTTTGACAAGCCCACCAGCTATAGTGAGACCTGTACACTAATTGTGGCATTAGCCTGCATCTGCATAAAACTGCATTTTGACAGCAAATTAAAACATATTTTTGCAAGTATCCTGTGATCCTTTTAAGCACTCCAAAGGCAGAACAGACCATTCATAAAAAAAATACATTTGAGTAAGATAAAAATAATATGACTAAATTAGTTCCATAGGAAAAATATTGTTTGCCCTTAATTAGTAAGATAACATTTTATATTGATATCATATTTTTGTAAGACAATGCATTTGAGTTAAATTTATACTTAAATAAATATTATGACTCACTTACAGTTAATGTCTAAATTTTTATATTTGATTTATTCTTAAGTTTATACTTTATGTCGAACTCTAAAAATGATCGTAATCAATATAAGAAAATTTGCATGGATGCACATGGTAGAAAAGGGTATTATTAATATGTTGATTTTTTTACGCATATTTTTCAAATTAAAATTTTTGGATGCACAAGGTTGAAGTGTTTAATTAATAAGTTTGAAATTTTACCAATGCAAACGTGCGCGCACACGCTTATATTTTTTATAGTTAAAACTTATTTAAGAGAAAGTGCAATTGACGTAATTTTATGATTGTTAATATAAATTTTTAAAAATAATAAAATATATATTATAATGTGTGTTAGATTTCTTTCTAAAAATCATTAGAAAATTCCCTTAGTTGTGAAAACATATCATATTAAATAATAACCGGTATTGATTATGTTTGGTTAAACTAACTAAAAATTAATTAACTGAAAGTTAGTCGATAGCTGAAAACTAATAATTAGTAGTTAAAATTTTTTAAGCTAACTTTATTGTTTGACGGTAAAATTATATGTTAAAATAGTTGAAAGATAAAAATATTTATTTGATATTTTTATATAAATTTTAATTTATTTTATGGATAAAATATATTTTGAGGTGCTATAATTTTAGTTTTTTAATTAAATTT
>PYAF01003436.1:644378-675424 GCA_007407185.1 Glycine tomentella
TGTGATACAATGTTATTTTTAATTATTAATAATTTATTTTAAAATATTGAAATTTATTTATAACTAAATAATTTGAAATAATAGTTTGAAAGAAATAATGTTAAAAAATCCTAAAAAATATTCTCATTAAAAAAACTCACAAATGGAAAAATGTATAGCTGGTCTAATTTATATATGGATTTTTTCTTCTTCAAATAAGTATTTATACTTTAAGAAAGATGAATAATAGTCTGTCCAAATTATTATTATTTTTTACTGAGTTCAATTAATTTTATGGAAATCCCAATCTAGAGATTAAATTAGAATAATTTATAAATTCTGAGATCTAGTTATTACAAATTATATATATATATATATATTAATTTATTTGCAAACTTCCAAATAATTTAAAGACTAACATATCAACTGAACCTAAAAATATTACTCAAAATCATTGAGTTATTTGGGGGAATCCAAAACTATCCATAAACTATAGCAATCACACTGTCATGACTTTTACAAAAAAAACAAAAACTTAATGACATTATTAATTAGTTTGTAGGTTTAGTCAATTTATATGATATTTTTAGAATTTAAATAAAATGAATTATCAGTGTAAGCGTTTTATGCTGTCATAGGATAATGTTATACATAGTAAATTTGATAACTTCTGTATTTAAATCATATTTAAGATGTTTTTTTAGTTAATTGATAATGCATCAAAGTTAAATTGCTATCATTTTGATCAATGAGAGATTTTGAGGAAATTATATAATTAGCTAGTCATGAAACTTTTTGAAGTTATATAAACTCTTATGTTTTTTTAATCATTACACTAATTTCCCTTATATGAGAGGTTGATGTAACATTTTAAAATAATTAGGAAAATTATTAATTGTATAAGAAGATGTCCATGTATATTTTTTTTTAAAAAAAAATAAGGGGTTTTTTTAAAAATATTTGTGTAATTTCATAAAATCTTAAAAGTACTTAGTGTAATTTATTGATTTTTTTATTCAAAATTACATTAATGAAACAAATGGCTATTGGTTTTCTATATTTTTTTCTTTAATTTTTTTGGCTAACCACACGTTTTCAAAATGCGTCATTTACTATTTTTCTCTCTATCTTGAAGCTAATTTGATATTTTAAAAAATATAAAGAGAGGTGTAAAACAAGTAATGTGAGTAACATAATCATAATATTCTTCTTCCGTTCCACCAAAATAACAATTACATGCATGTTAAAAACAAATTACCTGGGCAACAACAATGTCGGACTCGCCGATGTAAACATCCCAAGAGTATCCATTCCAAGTTGCTTTGACCTTGAAGTCACATACTTCAGTGGTATTATTTGCCAAGAACACATTCAATTTCTCCCTTAGCTGAAATAATGAGGATCGCTTCCTAATAAATATCAGATCCTTGGATTCAGTACTTCTGCCTCTAAATGCTTTCCAACTATCATTTGCTGCCCGTAGCTGTATGATAAAAATGTTTCAAGTTAAATTTCTAAGTAGTATCAAATCAAATACATACACTTCAAAGTTCAAACATTTGTGTTAAAATTCAGAGTAGAAAAATAAGAGAAAAGTATAAAAGTTAAAAAGATAGTTTTCTATTGAAATGAGATAGGTAAAATATGTCAACAAATTTACATGACTTATACAGATGATGGGAAAGTAACTAATTTCTAAACACTTATATGTTATATCTCTGTTAAGGGAGTTTTACTTAATTTAGTTGAACAAAATGTATGAATTATTATAAATTTTTTATATTATTTTTTATTCCCACATATAAAAGAAAACACATATATCTTCAATAGTCTCCACAAGTTGGAAGGTGTTCACAATACCAGGTAGAAACTGAAATTATCAAAGGCATGATTCAAAAGCTTAGCCACCAAGTAGAAACTCTATCTCAAAGTTTAACCACTTATTAGAAGCACAAATCAATGAGAATGTTTAATTACCATAAGGCAAAAGCTGAAATAATGAGAAATACTTAACCATTAAGCGAAAGGCACAATTCAAGGTTTAATCACTAAATAGAAGTAAAACATGCTTAACCACCTAACAATGACAGAAGGGAAAAAAATCAAGCAAAGTGAGACACATCAACAACACAAGTACACAACAATAAAGAAGAAAATAATCGGGAAATTGGCGTTCACAAAACTTAAACCAATGGAGTATATGCATCTTATTCAAATTAGCGCAACAACAACAACGTCTGCAAGTACCAACAAATAAGAGAAGCACCATCTCCAGTGGAGCTTCCAAGGGGGCACAAAGGAAGCTGATCTAAGGAACAAACCACTATTGGAAGACACTAATAGTACCAAGATCCATTCCCTGGATAGAATAGAACGAAGCATATGCTACACTCAAACTCAAATAGTGGATCCAAAGGTGAGATAAGTGAATAATGTCATTGAAGGTGGCAAGAAAACCAACATTGCAGGACTGTGAAATAATGGAGGTCATAGAACACAGAACCAAATTGTAGCAATTTCTGTAAATTGAAGTCACTAAATATGTGAAATGGTAGCAATATAACCAAAGTTGAGTTTCACTTCGCTCCTCTAATGAATAAGCTTTCATTGTTTTAAAGACAATCACTAGTAGGACAAGATTAAAAACTAACGAACTGACAGTTAAAATTTGTCGATAAAAAAAACTAGTAGGCCAGATGAACCAATAATTGCAAACAAAACTAGAAATTAACTCGAACAAGAATATATAGTAGGACTTGATGATGAGATTGTCGAATTTAATAGCAACAATAATAAGGGGAAAATAGAGTAAAAGCATCGTAAATTCACAGGAAAAGAAGAAGAAAAAAAATAAAGATAGGAATAGTTGATGAACTAACCGTTCTGCGTAGATGCACAAGGGGGTTTCCATAAGCATCTAATAAGAAGAGGTGTTGGCGGGGTGTTACAAAGGTAACAAGAGAACTCTGAACAGTGAAGACTATGTTGCCATTAACATCTGTAACAGTGAAGTTATCACGTATAGTCCTCTCCTTTGTGATTATTAGATCAACGGAATTTGGCCCTGCAATGACAGTTATATAATTAATAAATAAACCACTTATCATGATACTGAATGAACAAATAATGCATCTAAACACGATTTCAACCTAGCTGAACAAGTTGGATTATAATAATGAACAAAAGATGATCAGGTAGTTTAAGACAAAGTAATTAATAGAGAAAGATAGACTTAAATGAGTATTGTGAAAAATTCAAGTCCTACTATATTTATTCAGGTGCCGAACCCAATAATCCTATGCGTGATGGGTATATGTATTGAAAAAAACTTAATTCTCACATAGAAAATTTTCAAAATCGATTATGAACTATGCTAAGAATGAGAAATTAAATCAGAGAATAGAGTGAGCGAGGCAAGTCCAGAACCATATAATTATATACTTCAAGCTCGGACATATCAATATGTTGCAAGTTGCAACTATATAACATATTGTCCCAATCAAGCATAGGGGTTGTTCATATACATACCTGGGGCACAATACTGAGGGCCGATGATGGGGGTGCCAAAGGGTGGTGATAGGTTTGCCATGAGATATGTTTGAAGTTAATTCAAAGTGTGGCAGAAGAATGAGTTTAATTTGGAAATTTGTGTTTCTTTGTTAATAATGTTGTTGTAGAATCATATCAGATATTTTTGGGTGCTGAAGTTCTGTAATTATATATTTTATGGGCTCTGAAATTGTCAACGAGGGAGGTTTCTTTGAGGAGAAGGATCAACTTCTTATTGTTCTACTTGTTTGGAACGCTCTTTTGGACTTATGTATTAATTAGTTACGTCTGAGTAAGTTCAATAAAGAACGAGTCCCCTATTTTTAGAAGTGATTTTTATACTAAATAAATATAAATAATATTATAATTAAAATCCTCTCTATATAAATTAAAATATTTATTTTGAATGACAGTATTTTTAGCTATCTTTTTTCAATGATAATGTAACATTTTTAGAATTGTTTTCCAATAAAAGTGTTTTTATGCATTTTTCTTAATTTATAATTTTTAATATATTTAGCTCTAAATTAAATTCAATATTTTTAAAATAAATTATACATAATTAAAATAATATTGTATCACTATTCATAAATTAATTTACTTCTTTATCTAATTTTTTTAATATTATACGTGCATTACGTGAATACTGAGATACATACATGATACATAATACACTAGTAAACATATAATCGTACAACTATGATTTTGTCTAAACCAATTTCAGTTTAAGGTTTTGGTTTGTAACCTCTGAATCTGCTAATTCTAGTCCATTCTTGCTTTGTTCCTCATCAAATCCAAATGGTGAGACACCCTTTATCCAAGAGAGCAAACAAATACCTTAGAAAATTCAAGAAATGGCCACACTCCCCTTACAAGACCTCATGGCACCACAACTTCGGTGAAGAACAAGCCATGAAAATCTCAAACAAGCAACCCTAGAAATGGGTTCTTCCCAACCTTCCCTACCCTTTTCTCCTCTCCACTCTCCTTGACTCCTTCAAAGCCTATAGCATTGACCCAACTCCAAAAGCTTACTTCTTTGTCCTCAAAACCCTAACTTGCACCTCCCAGTTGCAGGACATTCCTCCTGTCCTCGACCACCTTGAACACTTGGAGAAGTTTGAAACACCAGAGTCCATCCTTGTATACCTTATTAGGTTCTATGGTCTTTCTGACAGGGTCCAAGATGCTGTTGATTTGTTCTTTAGAATCCCCAGGTTCAGGTGCACACCTACTGTTTGCTCATTCAACTTGGTTCTTTCACTGCTTTGTAGGAAAAGCAAGTGTCTCAAGATGGTCCCCGAGATCTTGCTGAAGAGTCAACACATGAATATTCGTGTCGAGGAATCGTCTTTCCGAGTTTTGATCAGGGCGTTGTGTAGAATTAAGAGGGTGGGTTTTGCTGTTAAGATGCTGACTTTTATGGTAGAAGATGGGTATAGTTTAGATGAGAAGATATGCTCTTTGATAATATCGGCATTGTGTGAGCAAAAGGATTTGACCAGTGCTAAGGCTTTGGTTGTTTGGAGGGATATGAGGAAACTAGGATTTTGTCCTGATGTCATGAATTATACAAACATGATTAGGTTCTTGGTGAAGGAAGGAAGGGGTATGGATGCTTTGGACATTCTGAACCAGCAAAAATAAGATGGAATTAAACCTGATGTTGTTTCCTATATTATGGTCTTGAGTGGGATTGTAGCAGAATGGGAGTATGTGATGTTAGATGAATTATTTGATGAAATGCTTGTAATTGGACTCATTCCTGATGTTTATACTTATAATGTGTACATAAATGGTTTGTGTAAGCAGAATAATGTAGTCGAGGCGTTTCAGATTGTTGCTTCTATGGAGGTGTTAGGATGCAAACCGAATGTGGTTACTTACAATATTTTATTGGGTGCCTTGTGTGTAGCAGGGGATTTAGTTAAGGCAAGAGGGCTAATGAAGGAGATGGGTGGAAGGGTGTTGGGCTCAACTTGCATATATACAAGATTGTGCTTGATGGTTTGGTTGGAAAAGGTGAGATAGGTGAATCATGTCTTTTGTTGGAGGAAATGTTGGAGAAGTGTTTATTTCCTAGATCTTCATCATTTGATAACATCATATTTCAGATGTGCCAAAAGGACTTGTTTACTGAGGCGATGGAATTGACCAAGAAAGTGGTTGCAAAAAGTTTTCTTCCTGGGGCCAGTACTTGGGAAGCACTGCTCCTTAACTTAGGATCTAAACTTGGGTATTCAAAAGCCACATTTTCTGGCTTGTTGGGTCCAATTTAATCTTAGTTGTTAAACTGGTCCAGTGATAGATATGTTATTGAAACATTTAGGCTCTCTTATTGGTTAAAGAGCTAAACCATATCAGCAGTTACCAAACTAGAGAGGCATGAATTCTTCAACCCGTATGTGGAAAGCAAATCTCTAATTGTTTAATCATGCTTCATGTATAAGCCATGTTTGAGTAACATTCATGAGATAGCTAAACATATAACATATGTATTCATTACTTTGATGTAACCCAGGTTGCATGCGCAGAATCTAATTAGTTTTGATGGAGGATTTACGTGTCTTTTCAGATTAATGCTTCTTGGTGTTGGAGGTGATATATTCATTAAAAAGTGTCTAGAATTTATGAGATTCAAAGATGCTATTGAGCACACAGTGAACAAAAAAAGTAACTTATTTGGTGCTCCTGTGGGAAAGGAGATAACTAATGTACAATCTTGGTAGTAGTCAGATTGATGACTTTAAGTTCTCAAGAGGCAGTTGGTCAAACACAATTGGAGCTGGATGATCTGAGGGCGAGTATTGACAGTTCAAGGTCTATCTCCAATACTTTGCCTCAAGAGAAAAGTTATTTGGGGTTATTTATAGAAATGGCAATAAACAAATCCTTGGAAGATTAAATTCAATCAATGTTAGTCATTCATTTCCAAGAGATGACCAAGAATATGGGGAGGAACTTTTTGTTGGCCTCCTGGAAAGCCATCTGAAGACAAGCCTAGTAAGGCTATATTCTTTCTTTTGCTCTCTTATGAGGAGTTCCTGGGACAACAACTTCTCATTGCAACCAAAATATTGGAAAACACTCACTATGTCTTGCATCTTAATCTAACAAAGTCCAACTCAAATGTGTTTGCAGGGTTTCCAGTCTTTCCAATTGTTCATTGTTTTTGAGCTTGTCTACTAACTTATTTTTGTCCTTGTTCAAGTGGTTTCATTGTTGTAAATTTTGTGATATTAAATTTGAATTGTGTATCGAATACGAGTATACGATTCTTTTTAGTAGAAGCCAATTAAACTATTGATATATCTTAATATATCTTTTATGGGTAAATGATAATTATGGTCCTGAATGGATAAAACAGTGACAATTTAGTCGTTAAATAACTTTAGGTTAAACATGCACTAGAATTCTACTTAAATGTAGGAGTACATTTGTAATTTTCTTACATATTTATTTTGGATCACCATGATATTAATGTGAAGTATTATTAGTTTTATTAATGAATAATTTATGCCATGTCTTACATATTCATTTTATCACACCTTTTGGCAAAGTAACACAAGTAATTAGAGAATATCCTTAATTGGGTGGAATATGCATGGCTACCACAACCAATGGCATGGTCCATATGAGGTAATTAATCACCCTCAATTGCATTATAAGAGTAACCATACTTTTCAATTGTTAATGAAAGTAAAGGATTTGAGATATAAAGGCTTTTCTTCATTTAGTCAAAACAACAAAATCACTTTTTCACTCTTCATGTATAAGGGGATTTCACTTGGGAAAAAATGGGATAGGTTTGGTTGGCTTTTCTCTCTTTGTTTTGACAATTTGCATTTTGGTTTTCTACAAGTGTCATTTCACCATTTTTCTTGATACTTTCTTATGTAATTTATTTACGTAGTTTCTCTTCTCAAATTTTAAAAAATAAAAAGATTGTCATAATGATGTCATGTCTTATTGTATTTACATGTAATAAAACGATTTATTTAACAGAAGAATTCATGTTTGTGTTCAAATTTTTATGTGTGTAAAATTCTTAGGTTGGAGAGCACTTGTAGTACACAGGACAAATATATATATTAAAAAGATTTTTACCAACTTTTTTCCTTAAATAAAAAAAACTTTAATGGCACAACTTCTTTTTCATGAATCCCATTTTAAGCTTTTCGATTCATCCTCTCATTATGATATTTGTTGGACAATTGATATTTAGGTTTGAAATAAATTTGTAACTGATAAGTCAGCCTTAGAATCATTGCTAATGATGAACCAAACAAGTGGTGAAAAAAAGAAAGAAAGAAATAAAGAAACACCCTTTGTGTTTTCAAAATCATGTAAACCAAACACGTTTAATTTATAAAAGTCATTTGTTGTGAGTGCATGAGTTCATGGAGATTTTATAAGTTGCATGATGTCCGATCCTCGTCACAAGACTCACAACAAAATAAAATCCGGAAGATCTTGTGTCTGATAATATCTAGTACAAAATTTTTTCTTTATACTGAAATTAATTAATTCACTTGCTTGGTGTTTGTGCTTTTGAATTTGTTGTATGTGAAACAGATTTGATGTTTTTCCTCACATCTGCCACATTTACCTCAGTTACTATGGTTTTTATTTATATATGGACCACATCCCTAGTCTCTGTCAACCTTTTATAAATTATGAAAATGAAATTGATAGCAATTGGCGCGGTCACTAAGCCGATCGAAAGGAAAAGTGATATTAAATAGAATAGAGTTTAAACTCTGAAAGTGATTGTTATGTGCATAAGGTTTCACAAGAGTATCCAAGATATTATTTCGAAAAAAATTATTAAAATTAATAAAAAGAATTCCGGTAGCATAATCAAGAAATGAATAATTTTTGCACATTCCACAACTGATGAACAAAGAACATGTTTGGTTTGTTATAAAATAATAATAATAATAATAATAATAATAATAATAATAAAACACATGTTTGATTAAAGGTAGAATTCTAATGCCACATCCTAAATATTTCTTTAAATTTACTAGTTAAATTTATAGAAAAGAGTATGATGATAAATATTCATTAAATAAAAACAAAATTTTATAATTTTTAATAAATTTGAGCTAATAATAATTTAGTTAATGTATGTTCTCACTTCCCCTTCAAGAGGATTTCACTAAAAATTATTTTCATTTATTTTGCAAAGTACTTGGAATTTAAGCATCCAATTAAACTTTCTTGGAATGGCGTGTGTAATAATATACAATAATTAAAATTTGTTGTGAAATGACTACAAGAATTAATGATAAGGATGAAGAGGCTTGAATAGAACTTCATCGGAAATCGAATATCATTCTGATGATGTGGGAGAGAGATTGGAGAGGGAGAAGTTGTTTGGTTGTGCTAAAGAATTTACTATTTACGAAAAAAAAATCGAAAATAATATGGATCTGACACTTATTTTTTATTTTAATTCAAATATTTTTTATTTATCATTTATTTTTTTTCTCTGTCACACAATCAAACACACCCGAATAAAAGTTCTCCAAATGTAGGCCTAAAATTCCGCGGGAAACCTCTTCTTACTAAATTCTCCTGGTCATGAGAAGATTTTCGTTAATAGTAAACTACCTTATGGAATTCTTAACACTCGGTTAAAACGGGGCAAAAACTGAGTAATTGGAAATACAGTTTTCGGAGACAATTAAATATGACTTGAAAGCTCGTTAGGTATAGAATGATGTATAAATTCTACCATGACAAGCAATATGTATATATGTGATTTTTTTTATGTATATTTTTAAATTTTAATGTTAATTTTTCTTAGTAAGTATGATTCAAATTCACAATTTTTCTCTTTTAACCAACCAAGTCAACATACTTATAACTTTATTTTCATGTATAGTTTCAAATTGAAATTTCTTGTTCACACTACTCAAATTCTTCATTATTCTTAAATCGATTCTAATGAATTTAGACTAAGAACTATATACCACCCACGATTTTCTCGCGCTTATTTTATTTTTCTTTCAAAGAAAACTCTTAAATTAGGAGTTAAAATGTTTGTCTCTTGAGAACTCTAAGGATTAGGAGTGAAAATGTTCAAGTTAATGGCACATCTTAAATGAATTTGATTTATCTTCAAATTAAAAATAAATAAATCCAACTTAATTACTTACTTAATATATAAATATTTTTAAGACAGCCCATTTAACAGTTTAATTTAATAAAAATTCCTTAAAAATATTTAATAAATTAAGTTTACTTTTTTATTTCATTAACTGGCTTGTTTTAAAATAAGCTAAGAGACTTAAGTTTTCATATAAGCTAATACTTAAAAATTTCGAAAAGTCAATGAATATATATAAAAAAATACTTAAAAGTATAATAATATAATAAATTATTATTAATTACTTAATTAAATTAAACCTATCTGTAAAGCATAGAAAGACTTTTTTTTATATATAGCTTGACATAAATATATTGACAAACCTACAACTACGGATGCGAATAGGTTAACCCTCTCATAAGCCTATATGTACTAAGTGAGACGGAAGTCCCATAATTATTTTTTATCTTTTGATAAAACTGAAGTTCCATATATTAAACTTGTTTTTACCTTGAGTTATTTTATAAAATAGTTTAAAACTATTCTAAAATTTTATTTAATAATAATAATAATAAGACTTTAGGTCACCCAAACCTATTAATCAAGTAAAATATTGAAATGATACATTTATTAACTGATTAAAAAAATTGAATTCCATTTATTTACACAAAGACGTAAACCTATTATTAGCTTATTCAAAACAAAATTAATTGATGCATTTATAAATCGTATTATGAAATAGACATTTGAATGCATTGTTAGGTCAAATTAGAACTTAAACTTTTAAACAGATAGAAAGGTAATAGTATACCTTAAAAAATAACTACATGAAGAAAATAAAGTATGTTTAAGCTTCAAGTTTAATAAGTAATTAAACCAAACACATTTAAGGTATGACTTAATTTAACTTAACCCATTTTTTTCTCTACTTTTAAACTTAACAAGATGCTTGCCACAATCTTTTTTTTAGGAGAGATGCTTGCCACAATCTAAAACACAGAAAGCCAAGAAAAGATGTACAAAAGAAAATAAATGTAATTTGGGTATCTCATTTCAAAGTAGAGATTGTCGGTGTAAAGAAACTAAACTACTTTATTACAAGGCCCACATATCTTAATTATTAGTATGAATATGAGAACTCTTGGAAGACAATTGCAGTCTAGGGCGAGGCAAGGTAATTGAAAAAACAATTTTTCTTACATTTAAAACAAGGAAACTCGATTGATATTATGATATATTCCCACACATAAGCATGTGAGTCAATCACTAATTAGCAGACATAAGCATCATGTGACATCAATATAGCAATAAAGGCTCATAAAATGAAGTTTTAGGGTTTAATGGAAATGGTCCTATTGTGTTCCAAAATGTGAGTGAGTTAATGAATCTTATCATAAATTGGCATCTCAATTAATATGATCAAATAATGATGGTAAAACTCACAAGTCTTATCCCATCTCAGCTGTATCCATGACCCCATGTTTCCTAAGATGCTATATAAGCAAACAAAACGGACAGTCCCATTTGAAACAATAGGGTATCAAAGCACATAAATAAATACCACCACATATTTCCAAAAATTTTCAAAAGCCCTTTTTGTGTGATAAATTAAAGACTAAAGAGAGATCCTTTAAGTAGGTGTACGGAAAGGGTAAGGCCAAAGCATGATATGGGGACTCCTCACTATGCCATTTACATGTGCTGTCTGTTGGACACATTGTTGTTTTGTTCATTTCCTTTTTTTTATGGACATTGTCACATAATTAATAATGAGTTTGGTAAATATGTTCAAGTAATTTTTCTTTCTTAGTTTCATGTGAAGAATTAATATGCAGACTATGATCACAAAATATCTTACTCCAACTGCCCAACTAGACAGTTCTACATGTTTACTAGTTAATTATCATACTAGCATTTCAAATTAAAAGTGATATTGAAGTTATATTTTACGTAATTTTGGTAAGTTCCTCGCTTGATTTGCCAAAGAAATCTTGTGCGTTCTCTCATGGTGGAGTTTCTATAATTGTCTCAGAACTCATGATATATAACAAGCAAAATTCAAATAAGCAAATTACTATGAAGATATTGAAGAACTGGATAACCTAAATTTCCATAACTGAATTTGTGACAAAGTGTAATGTCCACCACTGTGGCTACCAAAATTATATTGTGAAAATTTACAAGCAAATGGAGTTGATGAAGTACAATTTAGAAATATTGCAACCATAATTGCATATGCAGATTGCAAGTTCAAACCATATATGGTACCAGAAAAAATTAAAATTTAAGCTGAAGAAACTGATGCTTGCAAAAACCTAGCTACTACAAACTAGGTATGCATGTCATATTGCGGAAATAAACACAATAACTAGTGGAGAATGGAATACCTGCATTTCTTTTTAACGCTTTTCACTTCCTATAGGTATATTACAAAAAAGGTTAAAATTCCTTCTCCTCATTTTGTCTTGTTCAAAGGCTTCCTTTCAATTGACATCACAATGATGGCATGCATGCAAAACGATCAAATTTTTTTCTACGAACATAAATTGACGGTGTAAAATTATAGGGCAACATATGTAACACCAATTTTTTCTAATTCATTATCCCATGAAAAAGCATGCCACTATGTCAATACTTCCTAAGTGCGCCCAACAAATGAGCTTTTTCTTTTGCGGAAGGATAAACCGGGCACTGACTCATATACCACTTTGGTCAATTTCAACAATAAAAGTATAAGAAATTGAGGGCGAGGCAAGGTCATTAACATTAATTAGTGCTTCATTGAGAATGACCATTTCAGTTGACACAAATTAAGTAAGATGAAACTGAAGCCAAAATAAGTTTTTCGCATGATGATAGTCTTGCATGGTGATCTTTATGCAACATTTTGGGTTTTCCACATCAAAGAAATATCATTGAGTGATATTGGGGGAGGAAAAAGAGAGAATGGGAAACCTACGAATTAGACTATGACTCACACTAACACCCTTCATCACTTTGGTTACTAGTAATATACATGTTCTTTGACTCAACACAATTAAAATACTTCACTTCAATGCTTCTATACATATAATTGCAAGAGTGTTATTAACTAGTACTCTTGAAATAGTTAAGGAATTCAAAATGAAAACTTTTTATTGAAATTCAAATTGTGAATACATTGGAAATCATAATAGAGATATATTATTAAAACTTTTTCAGAAAAAATATTATTTTAAATTCCTTAATCAGTGTCAGACACTTATTAGCATTTGTTTATATGTAAAACCTGTTTAAATGTAAAACTTACGCAAGACTCCAAGCCACTCAACATCATTAAAGTTTAAGTGAATATTAATGCTTGTTTAATTCAGTTTATTTTATAGAAATTAATCACTTTTTATTTTCTTTTACCATCTTTCTAAAAAATCTTTTGAAAAAATAATATCATTTTCTCTAAACTTAAATTAAATGTCACCACTTACTATCTTTTTCACTGATTTCAAACACTAATAAGTGTATTCAATCTCATCATGTGGAGTGGAAGACATGCTAATGTTGAATAAAGGGGGAATGATGAAGAATATGATAATGATATACAACTACTCACCTTCTATATGGAGCATAAACAATCAAAATTGGGGTGCTGAAATTTTGAACAGAAGCCGATCAACATTTCCAAATGCAATATAAGGTGCTGTTATCATGATGGGGAAGGGGGGCACATGAAGGACTAACTCATAGGATCTCTCTGGGTTGGTCAAATGAAGCAGAAAAGAATGTGATTGATCTCCGAGCTCACACGCCATGTGTTCATGAGTTAGTATTGCACGTGCCCTGCTTCTCCATCTTGCACAACATGCACCTAATTCAATTCTGATGATCATGTCACTTGCTAGTATATACTTCTCAAGAAGGAGCTAGGGAAGAGAAAATGATATGAGAAAGACAAAGGTTAAAGAAGCGGTGAATTTAATTTGTGATTCCATCTGCAACTTAGGTGTGCTACATGTATAACAAAAGAGGGAATTGAGAGTGTTTTTAAAGGTGGGGAGAATGGGAGATGGGAACAAGAAATGAAAGGCTTAGTTGGGTGCGGGGCCTGAGTTTTTAACACCAACAGTTTGTCACAAGTCATAAATAACAGGACCACACACCACTTGATCACTCGGCATACATAATGAATTACTCATATACCCCATTAAGTGCTCCAAAATTAGGGTAGCAATCTGATCTGATTTATATACAAGTAAAAGTAAATTTTAGTCTATCTCACTTGGTGGTTAAGATTTTGTTATTCCTGCTAAGAAATTAAGAATATTTCTTAACCTATTAGGCATAACTTAATCTCATATGCTATACATAATTATTGTTAGTACAAAAAAATATACACAAAGAAAATTAAACATGATTCTTTCATTAAGTAAATTATTTTTTTATATATAAATACAATGAGACATTATACAACTATGTCAATCACATGTGTTAGAGTTTCTGGTATATTAAAATAAGGTTTAATTAGAACATATCATCAAATAAAATTTATATTATTGTTCAATCTAAAATTTGTTGAGTTTTAATAATTAATTTAAAACTTGTACATTTTAGCTTATAATGTCAGCAGTAAGATTTGAATTTAAAATTTCATGCAAGCTAAATAAACCATTCCCTGGGTTGATCTTATATCAAAGAATGAATTTTAATTGGTTGATTCTGTAAAGATTTTTACAAGTATCAAAATTAATAATAATAATAATAATAAAATCTATTCTAATAAAAAAATGTGTTCAAATTATTTTAAGATTTTGATTGGTTGTGTCTGTAAATCTTGTGTTCACGCGAAAATTGTTTTTTACATATATATACTCCCACTATGCCGAAGAAATTTAATTTATATACGCTGATACCACCTGAACCACACCAAGGCATAAATTATTATGATACCATATTGATCAGCATGATTACATTGGACAAGGAAGACAAAAACAACATAAATTATTATTAAACCATATTGATCAGCATGATTACATTGGACAAGCTAGGAAGCCAAAACAAATATAAAAAACACATATATAAATACAAATTAGGAAAATAAACAAGTCATTTATCAACATCTGTGATATAATTGACAGTATATAAATTGTGATGAGGGTTCCATTCTTAAATTCACGTACATGTATGAAAAAATGTCTGTAAAAAAAGTTAATTCCTTAAATAAATTTTAATTAGGGAATAATTTGGGTTCAACACACAAACAAAACATTTGCAAGGGATTCAGCAAAATTAAATTTAGATTTTATACGAGTTTCACTCAAAATAGACATTTATTTTATTCTTGTTAAAGGTCAAAGATGTCTTGGGAAGGTTTCAACTGAAGTTGAGGGTTGAAGGATCCAACCATGTATAAAATAATAAACACACTAAAATAAACAGACAAAAAAAAAAAAGAGTTAGTTAAAGTTATATATTTAACACGGTAAAAAAAACAAAAAAATAGAGGCCAGGGACCCGTTGCTTAAATGAAGGGGGGTTATATAGTAGAACTCATCGTACAAGATTATTAATATCTGTTCATTGAACTAAAGACAAAGCGTATACACACAGAGTTATGCTTCAAATCTAGAAAAAATTTATTAAAAGAGAAAGTAGAAAGTAAAAATCTCCTTGCCGCACCCTTTACTGGGATTTCAAGACTACGACTAGCTACTATAGTTTATCAACAATTAAATACAGATGTGGCCAAAAATAGAAAACTCTGTCTTTTTCATATCTCACCATGATATACACATAACCGAGTGAGTAGTGTAAGGCAAAATAAACTTTCTTTAACCACCATAACTGCCAAATGTATGTGTTGGTCTAGTGCAATTTGCACCAGTTGCAGCACGCCTAGCCTAATAGGAATATAACATGGCAACATGTATATGTATGAATATTATTCACAAGAATCTTACCCGTATATATAAAAGATCACAATAATACCATAAACCCTTATCTTTTTTTTTTTTTTTTTACATTATGTGTCATTGTCTATGTTGATATTGATTTGGAATGAGAAAGGTAGTAAATATGTGGGGAGAAGGAGTATTTTGAAATAGACCAGTCTTTCTGAACCATATTCTTGCCCTAATTGAGAAGTGGACAATATATGATGAGCCATTCTTTAGCACGAGGTTGTTAGCATATTATTTTCATGTCCACACATTCCGGCTGATTGCCACATAACATGCCCAAATTGTGTGTCATGATCACACATGTTGCTGTCTCAAGTTTGACGACACTTCTTTTCCTCAAAAAATTACTATAAATATGAGGAGAGAAAAAAAAAGGTAAGATTAACACCCTCCATAGAACATTTGAGCAATATTAAGTTGATTACTTCATCAAATGCACCTTATTTGTGATTAAGAATTGACACAATTACAAAATGTTATATTGTGTTAGCACACTATTATCCACCAATTATGTTTGAAAGTGACTTTAATTAGTACTACAGTACATGGAACTGCAGATAGCGCTCTTGTGCATGGTATCCACAATGAGTTTTATCATGTTTACCAAATCCATGATTTGTCAAACAATCTAAAGTACTTGCATAGTGGAAAATTTGTCTTTGTTTCAATAATCAATCACTTGATAGCTAGCCTTTTTGTTTTCTTGTATTTGTGGTCATGAATATTCTTTTCCAATCAACAACCTAACTGCTGCTTTTTTTTTTAGAATTGAAATTCAAAATATATAGCATAGAAGAATAGTGAGTTTATGGAGCACAAGGACATATTATTACTAATGAGGCAATTAGCTAGCTTATTATTTCCTATATGATTTTTTTTATTTGTCTTCTTGCTAAGGAGGATAAAAATGGTAAGGTTTTAAAGCATCATGATTTTACTGAATGTATTTTTTTACTATGCTAACTTCGGATTTCCATGTTTTTTTTCCTATAGTCCATTCTCATAAGACCACAGAAGCTTTTCATGCCTAACTCATACGGAAGAATTTACAAAGAAAAGGAGAAACTTCAGTTTTCTCATATACCTGTTTCACTCATAAGTTTAAGGAAGAATGTATTAAACTCTTAAGGCGATTATGCATCAAATCTCATCTTTTTCTTGGAGCTATATATAAAAAAAGAAAAAGTATGTACCTCCAAACACTTGTTCCTCACATTAGAGAGGGAAACATGATTTCTTTAGTTTGGCAGAAAGTGACATCAATCTCTCTCTCTCTCTCTCTCTCTCTCTCTCTCTCTGTGTGTGTGTAATTGTTTCAAAAAGTCTACAACTTGAAAGATTTTTATTTCTTTCGCCAACTCATGATAATGTAACACGTTTTAGAATCAGCTAGAAGAGTCTCAGGGCATCAAATTTTGTAATTCCACCACTTGAGTTTTGTCCAAGCTGTAAATTGAGAGTCACCATGCATACCAAAGGTCATGAGGAGCCAAAGTTCGATTCTGTCCTCTAGCATTTTTTATATAAAAAAGTTTGGATAAAATTAGTTTTGATACTTTAAATTGGTTTTAGATCTTATAAAATACATTTTAGTCTCTATATTTTCACATAAACATATTTTTAGGTCTTTATAGGACTAATAATATACTAATTTTTTTATAGAAAATAAAATTGAATCTCAAAATATTTTAAAAGACTAAGTTTTTTTTAAGAGGTTTGCCTATATATAGCTTCTGAATGTGCCAATTTCCTAAATTTTCACATGTACAGAGACAAAAATATAGCCAGCAATTATTGCTAAGTTAGGATAGTCAAGGAAATCTCCAGTAGCCTATTAGACAGAAACAGGAAGCAGCAATGCCTATTATGTAGCAACCTATGATAGAAGGCAGAGAGAGGTCAAAAAATAGCCATGTAGAAACAACATAGAGACACATATATATGCTTTATGATTCCTTGGCCCCTATAGCTAGATTTGTTTTATTATAACTAGCTAGCTCTACAAAATGGTTTGATTTAGAAAAAGTTTGTGCTATTCCACAGCATGCATAGGTGTTGTTAACATGGTGCCACTCTTTTGGTTTGAAGAAAGAGCCCATGTTAAGTGTAAAAAGGCATTAGTGGGGCATGTTTTTTTCCAACAAGACATATTATGTGTGAAAACAAAGATTAGTGCGTCCGTAAAATTTATTCCTTTGGGTCCTGCATGAAGCTCAAATCACACATTTTTTGGATTTTTGGAATAAACCAAGTCTTGACATTTGGAAAATTAGATAATGAAAAGCCCAACCATAGAGAATGGAGCATCACACTGCAATGGTATGGCCAAACCTTGTAGTATATTAATTATGACCAACATATTCATTATGTTTATTACCCATGTAGTTAACATGCACTTTCAAGGTCCAACAATAGAGGATAGCTTTTTGGCTGGATGGTATTGATATATAATATGTGGATGCAGCCCATTGACCTGGCTTTCCACTCCACTACGACATTGATAATGATGTGAGTAGAAGAAGACAATATTAACCAAATAGACAATAGTATAAAATAATAGGTATAGTATATATGAAAAGAATTATTAGATTATAATATAAAAGTATAGGAATATATGAAAAGAGAGTACGATTTTGGAAGGCCTTTTGGGATTTACAAATATATTATCCCAGACACGTCAATTTTGTAAGCTACACTTGACATCACACTCTAAAAGAAATAGTTAACTAACGAATGAGATTAGTGCTTTATGTGGTGTTAACCAAAATAGGGGAGTTGGACAAGAAAGTAGGTATGGTGGCATTGGACTCTGTTTAATGTGCATATCACTTGCAAGCACAATGTCAAATAGTGGAGCCAAAGAATAATTAAACTAGTTTAATTAATTAGTGGGAAGTAATTAAATATTTTGCAAGGAGAACACTACTGAACACATCTTGTGACTAATTTTACTCCTATCAAAGTCATGTGATCAACAATATTCACTCCAGACAAGATTAATATTTCATTTAATTGATTTTCAATAGTGTTTCTTTGTAGTAAATAGTTATTTTTACAATATTAGAACTCCAATTACAACAATATGTTTTGACTACAGTATTGCACTGTAAAGAAATTGGGGGAACTTTGGCCTGCTTTTGTTTTGGCAACATTTCAATCATAACCCTTCATAAAGTTGGGAACGTGCGGATCTAATTGAACCCCAAATTCATATAATTTACCCTGTAGTGTGAATATAGCTTTTTCTTCTTCCAAAGTTTGGAATAAAGAATTGTAGTTTAGTACCTGGCACCATCATATCGTCATGGTAGCGCAAGCAAGTCAAGAAATGTACAACTTCTTAGAAAATAAATTTAAGTCTAATTCAATTCTAAATATTATTGATTTATAAGATGATAGTTTTCTCTCATTTATATATTTTATTTTGCTCATATCACATTTATATATATTATTTTTGTCAAATTATTAGTTAATATAAAATTTCTTATACTTTATATTGAGGATCACTTATCTTAAATTTTAAATTTTGTGAATAACAAGTAGTTTTCTTAATAAATCCAATCACAATCATTAGATTTTGATACTATTTTAAAATTTGAATTTATACTTAATTTAACTACAAAAATTAACTCAATAAAAACTATTCCTCACTTATTTCAGTCATAAGCCCATATCACTTAGATTTTCAACACACATTATTCTCAATATTGCTTGACTTATTGATGAGAGACTGAGACTAAGCAAATACTTTTAGGGTAGGGACAAGAGGCATTTTCCTAGTGAATAGCATGATTGCTAATCTTGTCCAATCAAATGGAAAAAGCAAGAAAAAATTATTTCAAAGATCTCGAATCTTCTTATCATGTCTCTAATGAGATAAGGATAGTGTAAATTAGAATTATCTATATTAATTGACCTCATCATATCATGAAATTGAGTAAGAATCCGGTAAACCATGTATAGTAGTTTAGCCACTAGCTAGATTAACTTAGTAATTGTCATATACGGAAAATTTCAGTCATCTAAAGAGAATAGGCCACTCTTTTCAGGTATGGCTAATGGCCGCATAATTCAATCAATACCTTTCAACGTTGAAAGGGAAGGAAGTTTTTTCCAATAGAATACCTTTCAGCCATGTTCTTTGTTTCCATGAGATAGAACAAATTTTGCTTAGGACTTGGAAACATAAGGTTATTCTACCTAGCACGTAACCTGGTGATTAATTTGAATTCAAGGGGACCAAAATGAGAACCTCAATCATTTCATGTTCTGTAGGAAATGCTAATATCTGTTGCACTAATTAAACTCTGTGATAATGGAATCCTCCACTCATTTTAAGAAAGTGGAACTTTGGAATGAAATCATAGGATTTCTCATGATTAAAAGAAGAAAAAGAAAACAAGTGCGAGATTTTTATTTTTTTATTTTTTTTTTATGAAAAGATTTTCAATGTGCCTTTAGGATTAAAATGTTTGTCACAGCATTTCAATCTTTGCTAAATTGATCCTTAAACTTAGTAGTATAAATGTAATTTAGATGCTACATAGTTAATTAAATAATTCTTTTGACAAAATAATTAATACCTTATTAATTAGTTTTATGAATGAACCATTAAAACTTAGTTTGCACCATCTTCTAACCCCATCCTTTCTAATTTTCTGCTGTCTTCTTGAAGTGGCCTTGTGTTTGAGACTGTTTGAAAACTATTTCTTAGCGCGTTTCCTTAACATGATTGAAGTTTCCTAAAGTTAATTCCCCCAACTCTGTTTTTTCCCTAGCCAAAAGAACCGCTCTGATTTTTCTTCAATTATTCTGATAAATGCCCCACAACTTGAATCAAGCTCAATATAAAGTACGTGCCTTACAAAGTACAAGAAAAATTATGAAGAACTTCTACATATATAGTGATTTTCCTTTTTGTATTTGTAACTAGTCAACATTGTACTTATAATTAGGTACATAATACTCCAATCTTCTAGAATATGTTAACATAGGGAAACAAATACCATAATTTTAGCAAAAGAAACATAAAAAAGAAAAAATACGAAAGACTGTCATTATCAATTTTTAATTTGATGTTCTCATTCAAATATCATAAAGACAGAAGCTAATATCACTGACTTGGACTGGTTACCAAAATGCACCCTACCAAAGAGTTGCCATGTCCATCAAGATCAACCGGATGGTAAATTCTTTTACATCGAAGGCTTTAAATTGCTATCATAATTACAATTATATTTTGGAAAATAGGATTGAAGCCACAGTCGTTAGCGGTGGGATGCTCAAAAACACTAATTCTAAAACAATATCTATAATTATAACCATAACTAATTATATATAACTAGTTATATAATTGGTTTTAGACGTAACTTATTATATAATTGGTTATATAACTAGTTATATACTTATATTGTAAAAATAATAACTAGTTATATCAAATTATACTTATATTTTAAAAATTAGTTATAATTATAATATCCACTTATAATCTAGTTATTTATTTGATATGATTATAGTTATGTAAATATCCAAATTATGAGCATAGCTAGCTAGCGGTCATACATAGACCTTAAAAGGTAAAAACATACTGTTATAGTCATAATTGTGGACTATTTTTTAAAATTTATATTTATGATTTTATATATTTATTTAGCTTTAATCGAAGACAAATTTTGACGTAATAAAATTGTGTTTTGAGAATCAGTCGATTATATATTCAAATTTAAAAATAACCTTTTTGCATATATAATAAAAATAAGATTGCATACAATAAAATGTTCACATACTTTCACATAACAAAGAATCTTTGAATGCTTTGAATATATTAGTGTTTTTATATTGAGCTTTTAGGAGAAAAGTAATTCATTCCAATGGAAAAAAAATTGGTCCTCTAATATCCCATTTGATGGAGAGTCTTTTAGAAGATTCTCTACCATCGAGGAACTATTTAAAAAAATGTCCAAGAAGGCAAGAACTAGTTGAGTAATTATGACTATATAAAACTATTTAATGCTTAAGTTTATGGCAATTTTTTAAATGAATTTTTGCTTACAGTTCTAACATGTCATTCTTACATGTTATTGACACCTTGCTTAATAATATCGGGGATGTCTCTATGCTCTACCACTTTTGCCAACCCATTAAAGGGGAAAAATTGGATGGCAACCCCAAAGAGAATAATGGCCAAAAAAATGAAAAACAAGGGAACCCATGTTTGAGTAACAAACGACCGATCCCGCTAATATTGGTCTTTAACATCTCAATCTCGTGACTGTGTAATTTCAGTAGTGGTTGAATGGTCCTACTTTGACGTGTGCAACATGGCCAAAACCAACTTCTAAATAACAATCAGGTGTTGCTTGCCTCATGGGTTTTTTTTTTTTTTTTTTTTTCGCTTCTTCCATGTATTAATGAAACTTGGCCATCCGTAGTCCATATACACACATAGAAAACTAAGCACACAATATGGTGGTCCTGCTTGGACTAACCAAATAGTGCCCAAATTACTTTAAAGTCGTAATTATGATCCTATTATGACTTTGATATGACACTTACATGTTGTATACATTATACTTTTAAAATAAAAATTATATAACAGGCACGGGTATAATTTGTGAATATGAATTCAAAGTGAAAAACTTTAATTTTAAAAATTATTTAAGGGAAATTGGATTTAATTTATAAAATACTATTTTATGGGTAATAAACATAACTAAAATATTTTACAATATGAGCTTAGAAACCTTGAATTTTAAAAAGAATATTAAAAATTAGTTTAGTTGATAAAGTATTATTTTATTGGTAATTTATAATATATTGATTAAAAACAACTTAGTATTGATTTAAAAAAATTCAAGGAACTAAACTATTGTTTTAAGTTTTAATTGAACAACAATAATTTTTTTATGAAAAAAAATCGAAACACATGTCATAAAATGAAGATAAAAGTACAGGGTTGAATAAGAATAGAATTACTATACTTATAATTTATTTATTTTTTATTTGAAGAATGAAGACTCGTGTTTATTATATATCAACGAGTTATTATATATGTATGTACATCTTGTTTTTCCATCGAAACAATATGTAACTATTGACTGTTGTGTTGAGGGGAAAATAAGTATTGCAACGGCCCAACTCTCTTTTTAGTCTATTGGGCCGTGAATGGGACAATTGCTTCCCGCACTCCTTAAATTGATTCCAAAAATTGGGACTACTAGGAGAAGTCTCCACCATAGGTTTAGTATCATCACCACATCTATACTTCTCCTTTAGGAACTTCACCCACAATGGTCTATTTATGGAGCAAAGTTACCAATTAGCTCTCACCATAAAAGTTGAATTCACTTGTCTCATCTTCCTCAAGTACAACCCCCGATACAAGATAAATTTCCCTCCCTTGCATATTATATCTTCCCAAATGAAACCCGCTATGTACTATTGATACTTATCTCGATAAAGGACGTATATTCTTTATAAGATTTTTTCATACTTATTCCTATTACAGAGAGTTGTTATTAGTAATATTATGCTTGAGAATTTTTTTTTATATTTAATGATAATTACCTTTAAGTGATTAAATTAAATTAAAGTATTTATTTTTATTTAACTTTAAAAATATTTAATAAAGTAATAGTTAAAGAATGATTATAAATTCCACCATCATATTTTTCTCCCGATCCTTTTTAAATATTGAACAAAACTATTAGATAATTTTACCTTTTCGTTATATTAAATATATTTGTCTTTTATTTAGTATATCTTTATAATGTAATAAGAAGATTAAAACGAAAAATCTTCTTAGAAAAATATAACATTATCCTCAAAATGTTACTGATATTTAAAGAGAGTACCTTATGTGCCCGAATCATTTTGTAACTGTTGATAAACAATTCCCAAACGGGACAGGGAAGCTGGTGTCTAATATGAACATCTTTATCCAATAAATGTTGAACGTGAAAGGCTTAATTAGTAATTTAAATTGCTTCAATCAGATCCTATAATTTGGTTTCTGAATTTTCAAAGGATCCTTTCACTCACAATTGTTTCTATATTTTCAAAAGTTGCAATCATGTCCTCTAATCTTGTAAAATGCTTCAATTAGGTTTCTTCTTCCTATTAAATCGAAATTGATACGGTTAATGAAAACCGTGCTATTCATAAGTGAAACTTATCAAAACTTGTTTGAATTAACCACCTAATTAAAGTATTTTTTAAAATTAGAAAATCTGATTGAAGCGTTCAAAAATATAGGAATCAATTTAAATGATTTTAAATATTGTTGGGATCAAATTAGTAATTAGACTAACATCAAAATTTAATGAAAATCTTCCTAACTCGTAACTCCTAAGAGTATCTCTAATAAGTAATTTTGAGATTAAGAATTTTTATCTATTAAATCTATCATTATTCTTTTTCAAGAGTTCTTCATATTGAAAATTGAGTTCTAATGAAACAACTATCAATAACTCATCTTTTTCAAAAAAAAATATTATTTTTTAATGTCTCCTTCCCTAACTAATTTCAAATATGAAACCTAAAAAAAAAAATGATCCAACAATCCATATTGGGAATAGGCAAAAAATGAACATAGTTCTTACATCCTAGATGCACATCATAGTATCCATGAAAAATTGTCCAAAAATCTAAAATTGGTTCTTCCACTTAAGATATTTTTAATGGGTTTTGAGCCCAATAACTCATATTCATTAGATTTATCATTATTATTGTTCAAGAATTCTTTATGCTAAAAGATTGAATTTTAGAGAAAAAAATTTGAGTAACTTTTCTTTTTTAAGAAAAATAATATTTTTAATGTCTTTCTTCCTAACTAAGAACTGAAATTGGATTTTACCATAAGAATAAATAATGACAAAATTTCTTTTATTTTACAGATGTCTAAAAAAATGGTCTAAAAATTTAAAATAGATTCTTTCATTAAAAATTGAAGACGTTCTAATTTACTTAAAACTTAGAACATCTTTAATAAAAAAAATAATTTAAGAATCATATTCAACAATTTTTATTAAAGATGGTGTGAGTAATGAACATCCAACAAACATGTGATGAATTAATGTGAAATTATTCTAACTTAAGTGTATCTCACTCAACCTCGGAATATGTAACTGCATTAATTATTTGTGATTTAGAAAGAAGAAAAAGAAGAAAAAAAAGTAATCAGCACTCAGCAGCAGAAAGAAGATGCATTACGCAAAGTCGTTTTGACGCAACAGCGTTTTATGATGACCTTTTGTGTTGGCAAACGGTCACAACGGTGATAAACGAACGCTTGATAACGCAGTGAAGTGAAAGCAGCAACAGCAATGGGCGATCACATAGCGAAGGGACAAGAACTCGCCAAGAAAGCGGAGAACAAGCTCCATGCTTGTTGCCCCTTGTTCGGGTCCAACTTGGAAGACGCTGCCGAATTGTTCCACAAATCCGCAACTTCCTTCAAACTCGCCAAATCATGTATATATGTCTCTCTCAACACTTTCTTTCATTCCACTTTATTTGGTCAATCAATGCTCACACTTTTTTTTTTTTTATCGGCCAAATATTAGTCGTTAGTTTGTTAGCGGGGTTCCAACCAACCTTATATCGCCAATCAATGCTCACACTCTTTCAGGGGACAAGGCGGGCTCACTCTTCGTCAAATCCGCTAAATGTCACTTGAAGGTTCTGACTTGTGCTGTGACCATCGCTTTTTGGACTTTAGAACTTAGAAGAAGCTCAGTTTCGTGCCTTGGGTTTGTTATATATGAATTATTATGATGCCCTTTTTTTCCAAACTAACGTGATGTAGTGCAGTTGGATAGCAAGTATGATGCTGCAAATGCTTATGTGGGTGCTGCACATTGCTACAAGAAAACTTCCACATCAGGTGCTCTTCAACTTCTTCCCCCCATTTCCTGTACTAGTTTTGGTCTTTTGGTTTAATTACTGATTTGATCCATGTACCTACACAATCTTTACATTTTAGTCCCTACATCTCCAGTTTTTAATCTGTTTTAATCCTGTCTGTCTAAAATTGTAAGCACAAAATGGAACAAAAAGTGTATGTACAGGGACTAAAAAGAGTCGCTTTTAAGTGTAAGGACTAAAACATAGTCAATAACTTTGAACCATTTGATTAAGATCGGACGGCTCATATTTTACCTTGGTAAATTGGACACAAGGTTTTAAATTGCGGTTGCAGTTTTGTCATACTCCTTAATATTGTGGAAATTTACAGACAATTGTGGCTGATGCTGCCACAGTTGCTGTCGTGTAGACTCTTGATGTTGCTGCCAAAATTCCGGGGGCTGGCCATTTTTTAAAACTTTGATTGGACCTAAAACAGGCATTTGAGATTTGAGTTATCCTATCTTCATCTAATAATTACGATGTGTGTGCATCCCATCTAATTATTTAAGATTGGATGACTCATTTTATCTCGGTAAATTGGACCTATAGTGCACAATTTGAGATTTGAGCTGTTCGATTTTCGTCCAATGGTTACAATGTGTTGACTGCTTGAATGCGTTGAAAAGATGGCAGCACTCAATCAGGTTCAGTTGGTGTTTTGGCATTCCCAAGGAAGTGGATATACATTCTAGTAGCTTTGCTAACTTTTGTGGCTTCTGTTTTGTTGTTGAAGGAGCTATTTCCTGCTTAAATAAAGCTGTGACTATCTTCACAGAGATTGGTAGGCACATCATGGCTGCTAAGTATTCAAAGGTACTTTTTGTTGTTGAGTATACACACACAAAGTGTAAGGACCTAACTTGGGCAAGCTTGTTGGCATGTGCAATTGTTCATGTGTTAAATTTCCCCATGTTGACAACTTTTTTCATGTACATGTGTTATGTTGTTCTGCTTCTGTTGTTAGTGCGTATTGTTGGTTCTTTCATTGTTTGAGATTCTGATAGGGAGATTAGATCCTTTGAAATAAAGGAATTTTTGTTCCTGAATTTAGGAAATTGGCGAGTTATATGAGCTTAATCAAGACATAGAACATGCTAGATCGTATTATGAGAAGGCTGCTGAACTTTTTGAAATTGGGGATGCAGCAACTTCTGTGATCCAGTGCAAAGTTAAAGTAGCACAATTTTGTGCCCAGCTTCAACAGTAAGTGTTGCTCTTACTGTTTCCTTTAATGCAACTTTTCAACAGGATGCTTGGAATTATCCTTGTTTAACTTCATTTTACCTGTGTATCTCTTGGAATTGCATGTAACTTATGTTCTATTCTTAAAATAGTAGGAGCTATCAATTAATTGCATTGGGATGTGCATACCATCTAAAGTTCATTTACCCAAACTGATTAGGGATAAAGTGGGTTATAAAGCATTAACGCTTGGGGTTCATTGATCTACTTGATGTTTACCAGATATCAGAAGGCAATTAAGATTTATGAAGATGTTGCCCGACAATCACTGGATAGTAACTTGTTGAAATATGGAGTTAGAGGACATCTTCTTAATTCTGGCCTTTGCCAGCTTGTCCAAGGGGATTTTGTTGCAATTACCAACTCTTTGGAGTGTTATCAGGTTCATTTTAGTGTTTTGTCTACATATTGGGGTATTCTTTACACTTAAACTTCTAACATATTTTCCTTTGATCATGTAGGACTTGGATCCGACATTCTACAGAACCCGAGAATACAAGTTTTTGGCTGTAAGTGGTGGAATTTTGTTGGAAGTTGGAACTGGATCATATTCAAATGAAGTAGAATAGAAAGAATAGGGATATTTTTGTTGTGTTCTGTTCTCAAGATCTCGATGGGAGATTACAGATCTAAAACAGAAGAAGAAAGAACAAGTGTACAAGGAGGAACTCTACACCCAGGAATTGATTTTGACCTTCCTGCTGTCCTCTACCTTTATCTACAATTCTCAATGGCTGACTCTATCTCCTAGTTGTTGAAATCTCTCAACTAACTGATATTAACTGTCTAATTAGCTTCCAAATCTCACTGACAACTTCAACAGTATTAGCTGGCTCCCCAAGTTCCCTGCACTCTTTTCTATTCTTTCTAATATACACCATCTTAAATTGTCCAGCAATGTTGGCTCTGCAATTTTGTTTGCTTGTTTGGAAAAACTCCTTGTCCGCCTTAAACTCCCATAGAAAAATGGTCTTAGTACTATTAGCTTGACTTGTTACTTTGCTCTTATTTTTTGTATTCACTATAATTTTATTGATTGGAAGTTATTATCCAATTTCAGGATTTGGCTGCTTCAATTGATGAGGGAGATGTTGAAAAGTTTACTAGAGTAGTGAAGGAGTTTAATAGCATAACCCCATTGGTATACTTCTGTATCCCAAGACCCAAGTATTAGGAAAAAAATTCACATGAATACTCTTTAATGTTTATCTAATTCTTTTAATGCTTGTAGTTGTAATTTATTAAAATCAAAATTCTTTTGTGTTAACTGTTGAAAAGTAAGATAAATGGGTTACATGGTTTGGTATGTGATCTCTTTATCAAACTTTGGCATGCTTGATAAAGATGCCATCAATTTTATTTATTTGTGACCTAAATAAAGATTTGATTGATTGCTTTTCAGAAATCATATACTAAAGTTATGAACATGCACTACAATTTCCTATGTAGATCACAAAATGACCTTTTTTTATCTATAGTAAAACTTATTTTAGAATCTCTAGTTCTTTAGCTCATTTTTAATCCTTTTGACAGCATATCTTTTACTTTCTTATATCTTGTGTGACATTTCTTTGTATTTTTGTCCTCTCAATCTTCCGTTTCTTTTTGAGCTGGAGGAAGAAATTGTTTCCACATTGTATGTACCAAACCAACCTTAGTTTACTAATCCTCATCTTTTCTTTTCACAAGGTTATCATTGCCTTAGGTAGAACATTTTCATTTCTTACCCCTCTTTTTTGTACCTATCCATACATGTATTTTACCATATTTGTCTTCACTGCTTTTGTTCATTTGTTTCATGATAACCAACATGCCAAAAAGTATATTGTTGCTGCCATTTGTAAAAATAATGCTATTTCTACATCTCCTTGATCACGATTGTGTCTTGTATGACTATTAGTGTATCATTTGGGTCAATACTATGTCAAGTTACTGTGGAACATGTTCCATTCCCATGTCAATTACGTTTCTATCCATCTAGTATAATTGAAAGGAGATTTTGCAATCTTCAAGAGATAGCTAAAATTATACTTTCAGATTTATCGAATGACTTATTGCTATTCTCCAAAGTCCTATCAAATTCTATATGTTTCTAAAGTTGCAAATGGCTTCACCGTTTCAATGTAGGAATCTTGGAAGTCAACCATTTTGTTGAGAGTAAAGGATGCTTTGAAAGTAAAAGAGATGGAAGATGATGATTTGACATGAATCAATGACAACTGAATTTTCTGCCAATGAAGTTACTCTCAGCATTGTACATGCCACTGGTAAGGATATTATTTTTGCCATGGTTTGATGGTTTTTCTTATTACTATTTGTAATTTGTATTACTAAAAGCAGAAGGTCATCTGGGCATCATGCCTGTATATGCCCAATAAATTGACAAAATTTGTTCTCCAAACCTTTATTCGTTAGCTGTAGAAGGGATAAGATATAATTTACGATGTCATTGGCTGTTTGTGTCTTAGGATAAAATGGAGAAAAGTTATAAGTTTGATGGAGTGTTAGACCTGTTATTATCTCTATATTCCAGATAGTCCGTTTTTAATTTTTTTCGTCTTCATTTTTTTTTAATCTTATTTTGTTTTCTTTTGTCTTATTTTCTTTTTTCCTCCCTTTTTTTTCACCTTCCTCGTATTTATTATTGAGTTCATCTGCCACCAACCTCAATTAATTTGGGTTAAAGGTGTTGTTGATGTTGATGTATGTCATGAAATTCACAATGAAAATTTATCAAGTGCTTTAAACTTGAGCATTGGAGACATGAAAGGGTTTTTGTTTAAGGAGGAGGAAGATATAGTATATGTCTTACAATTTTAGCAAGAGATGAGAAATATGACATGAAAGTAAAAATGGGAGATTCGAACCCATATCTCTCGCATCCTCCCATCACCATTTCCCAATTCAATGGGTTATTCTTGTATTTCCAAAAATGTTATATCATAAGTTTCTAAATTTAAATATATAGTATTATTGTTATTCACATTTTTTTTATTGTGATTTAGTGGTGTTTGAGTCATTTTGCACCTACTTCAATATTATATTCATGGTAACCTAACTCCGAATAATTGGTGCACCTATCCCATTCACTAGAAAATTTCCAAAGTTTTGGATAATTAAAATGGTGTCCTTCTCGTTCTTTCACGACACTCCATTGCACACGAGACGGCAGCAACTGCTTCACTGTCATATTATAAGTTTAAAAATTTGCATTTCATAAAATGACGACAGAAAAGATCACTGTTATATATTTATATATATATATATATATATATATATATATTAGCCTTCTGCTATTTGTAATGACTTGTTTGTTATGAATAATAAAATAAGTTAACGAATGACGTGTTATTTGACACGGTCAATCTTTTGTCAAATCAACTATCAACTAATATTAACAAACAAAAGAGAATAACAAACTGATTAGGCATTTCTATTTAAGATGTTGTGAGGCTAAAGATTAGATAAGTACTTATAATTGAATAAAGTTATTCATGATTTAATTGTGTAGTGAGTTTCTGAATTGTGTCTTGTCGGTGGAATCAGAGTGTCATTTCCCATTTACCATTTTCTTGTAAATAAAATAAAAAGACAGTAAATCATGCATAATCGTTTTGTAAAACATTTTATAAAAGTGTTAGCGATATTGAAAGGGGATAAAAACTTAAGATTATAGTAGTAATGCATAAATTAAATATAAGAATAATAGTTTTACCATTTTCTTGTAAATAAAATAAAAAGACAGTAACTCATGCATAATCGTTTTGTAAAACATTTTATAAAAGTGTTAGCGATAATGAAAGGGGATAAAAACTTAAGATTATAGTAGTAATGCATAAATTAAATATAAGAATAATAGTTTTAATAATAACATCTCTTATGAGTGTTTTTAAATATTTAATGATATTATTCAAATATTAACTTACTAATCGTCTTTTATGATATTGAAATTTAGAGATAATATGGTGTTTTTTCATCCCGTAAAATTGACTTTGTTTACCCCTGATTTTAAAAATTCTCATTTTTGATCCTTGCATTTTGTAAATACTCTAACTTTTATCCCCCAAAGAGTTAGAATAAAGGATGAAAGTTTGGATATTTAAAACACAGAAAAAAATGGAAGTTTTAAAAGTTACAGATAAAATTCAAAGATTACTAATTTTATAAGGATGAAAAATATAGGTAATCCTAATTTTTTCTGCATTATTAATAACACTACTTAAGTTACTTTTTTTTATATCTTTTATACCTTCATTTCCTATCAATAAAAAAATGAAAAATTTATTTATAATTTTCGTTGTAGAAAAAAATTGCTTTAAAACACATGTTTTTAAATACTAAAC
>PYAF01003436.1:675524-713962 GCA_007407185.1 Glycine tomentella
CTACTATTATGAAGAGACATTTAATTAACAAAATAGGTCATGTATACAAAATGCTACTATTAAATTAGCCATAAACACTGATGTTATAAAAAGATTAAAATAGTGTAACAATGATATAGAAAGATTTAAAATTACTCATAATTTTAACAAAGATATGTGTTTCTAGATGTTCACAAATATCCATTTGGAATGCGAGAAACATGAAAGAGGAGGATGGAAAATTAATATAATCATGTTTTTTATTATTTGACTACTTGTTTTTATTATTATTAGAAATCACCGTTAACTTCTAATATTATTGACTTATTGTAAACGCTTTTTTTAGCTAATAATATAATATTATAAAGTTAATAATTTATGTTAAATGATAATATAAAAGTGCATATAACCTATTTTTTCTACAAAGTGGAATAAAAATAACTTTGATAATAATTTTTTACATAAATATTTTATGATCATGAAGGTGCACTCTTATTGATAATTTTAAATTCCAACTTTTGTGTGTTGCCGTCCGAAACAAAAAACACTTTGTGTCGTACTTGCAAGTTCTAACTTCCACCACTTGTAATCCTTGGCTTCTTTCGAACAAACCTCGTTACTTATTACGATGATAAATTAAATGTTCAGTTCAACGTAAGTACATAACACACTTCACTCTTTATTTCATGGCCACGTCATCACTTTCTGGCAACTTCACCGTTCTCCGCCACAGCGACACTCAATCCCGCTCGCTGCTGTTGCTCGGTGCCAGCTCTGTCAAGCTCTTCTGCTCCAAGCACGAGCCCAGCACATGCCATAGCGCACGCGTCGCTGCCGCCATGCCACGTGCTTCCGCGCGTGAGGTGGCGGTGGTTGGTGGCGGAGTTGTTGAGAAGGGGAAGGAGAATGGGAGGGTGCTGAAGGTGGGCCTCATATGTGGCGGTCCTTCTGCTGAGCGTGGGATTTCCCTCAATTCTGCTAGATCAGTTCTTGATCATTTGCAGGTTGGGAATTCTGTCACAATTTAATTTCCATTTAAGTTTTAATCAATACTCTACATATAACTTTTATAATAATTATCATCATAAAACCCAGTTGGATGTGGCTGAGACATTTATACTTCCTTGGAGAGGTGCGAGAAATTTAAGTGGGATTAAGTCTTTCATATTTGGCCCAAAGGACAGAAGCTCATGGGATATCTCGGACTCTCACTACAGAGTCAAACACCTTAAATCCTTAATTACGATAGTTAAAAAAATAATTATAAAAGTCAATAGTCCTATGATTTGTAAAACAATTATCACAAAAGTCAACAATCCTACCATTATAGGTATAATCAACTGGAAATCATCCTAGATATGACTTTTTACAGTAATTGTTAACAAAAGTCAACAATCTGGGTATCTGAGAGACCTTGACATTGTGGCTGAAACAGTAGTTGCGAACAGATTTTTGAAACCTTGATCCGTTGACTTTTGCATTATAATTAAATTCATTTTATTAAGCCTTGTATTATTAAAATTTATAGCTCAAACTCTTCCAAGTTAATTTATACTAGGGGTATATTGTGTTTTAAAAGCTGTTGAGAAGAAACAGTGGTAATTTAAGTATATTTGCTGGTACTATATTGCAATTCTCAGAGAAATTGACACTTGGGTTTACTCTGTTTCTCCATTTCTTTCTTTCTTTTTCTTTGCTTCTTGTGACAGTATGTTGTGAGCTGTTTTTTTTTTTCCTTTTTCTATTTTTTTTCACCTTAAGAAACAAAAAAAGTGATGCATGTAGTTTTTGCTTTGAATGTATGTGCTAATTTGGGAAACAGCTGAAAGGTTTTTCTGTTTTCTTTCTTTCTTTCTTTCTTATTATTAGTCTCATTTTTTTTCTTGTTATCTGACAGGGGGATGATTTACACGTGAGTTGCTATTATATTGATTGCAATCTCAATGCATTTGCAATTTCTTCAGCTCAGGTTAGTATAATGTATGTTTCCCAAAATCATGCTGCATGAGCTCTCTTTCTGTTGAACCACAGATTTTCACTAAGTGGATTTGTAAATAGAGCTGTGAGAAACTCTTATCTGAATAAGGCTAAATTCATATATAATGATCAATTGGGCAATAGAAAATTTAAACAAGTCACAGTTTCCATGCTAAATTAGGACATATAATAGTTGAATCCCAGTAAAAACATCACTAAAAACAAGTCACAATTTAAACAAGTCACAGGTTCTTCTTTGGTCTACTCAATACTTTCATGTTCCTCAAAAACATCAGTATAAATGTGCATTTCCAACTTAATAAAGTTTTAAAATATATAACTCATGGTTAATCCCAGTAAACACAGATAAGTGAAATGTCTATTTGGCGATCTCCTCTTGCTAGAGAATTTCCGTGATCTCTCATTTGGTTTGGTTATATCTCTGGTTTTCTTATACATGTGCAAGTTGTTTTCCTGTTTCTAGTTCCAGTTATCAAATTTTGGCTGCATAACTTTCTATCTTTGCTTTTTTTTCATCAAGGTACTGTTTCAAGTTTCAGCTATCTATTACTGAACTAATTACATTCTTGATTTAAAACTAACAGGCAATAACATCTAGGTTATGCCTTCAATAAAGTGATTTTTATGTGTTTTTGCTATTTTTTTATGATTCTGAGCGGTATTGTTTAAATTGAAATGGAAACAGTAAAAACAATTAAAAAGAAAAGGAATAGGAAAATATTTTTGTCCCATTCAAGCCATTCTTATTTCCATATTCTTTTTCCAGGTATATTCCAACACCCCTGCTGATTTTGATTTTAAACTTGAAAGGTTAGTGTACCCTGTCAAATTATGGAACATTACAATAAAGTTCTGGTGAAAGTAATTCCAATTTTGAAATAATGAACCATGCAACTGGTCAGTGATTTTCAACGAGTGGTTAATGAATAACCACTCATTGATTCAATAAATCATTTGTGTGGTTAAATGTTCGTGAAATGGAAATATTTTTACTAGTAATTCCTTCTGCGTAATTTTCCCTTCAAATTTACATTTGAAATTATGAGTAAAGATGGTAACTTGTTGAATTTGCAGCCTTGCCCAAAGTTTCCAGACTTTGTCTGATTTAGCAAAGCATCTAGCAACAGCTGTGGACATAGTATTTCCAGTTATACATGGTCAATTTGGAGAAGATGGTGGGATTCAGGTGCAGTATATATATATATATATATATATATATATATATATATATATATATATATATATATATATATATACAAGGAATTCTTCTAGGATATAATGAACTTGTGTATTTATGAATTGTATTTCTCTGATAAATATTAATAGGAATTGCTGGAAAAGTATAATGTTCCATTTGTTGGCACAGGATCAAAGGAGTGCTGCCAAGCATTTGACAAGGTACAGGACTTATGTATTTTGTTATGTTTCTTCTCCTACATGTACTGTGTTCTCTCTATCATAATTGGAATGCAGCCACACATTTGAGATCTAAGATTGGTTTACATTTTCTTACCAAACATAGTTAGATTAGGTTCTAATTCTATACTTTTAATGACCATCATATACTAAAATTATTTGAAAGCCTTATTTAGGATTTAGATTATGCAAACTTAATGCAAAATCTTGATTCTAATTGTGGTGTATGAGAAAGTCGGTGGGAAAAACTTTATGGAGACTTTAAAAATTGAGACTTCCTCAGTTTGTTTTACATACATCAAGATTATCACATTTTCCTTCTCTAGCAATCTTCCGTTACTCACTAGTTTGACTTTGAGTGTCCCTCTGGCACTAATTTTTTTTACTTAAAATAATTGTCAGCATAAAGCATCATTGGAGCTCAGGAAGCATGGATTCATAACCGTACCCAGTTTCTTAGTTCAGGTATTATAAATTGTGTTTTAGACAGGTTATTGTTTCACCTTGTAATGATAGTTGATAACTAATGATGTGTTTCTAAAGTCTGTATGATCTAATGGTTTTAAATGTTAGATAAGTGGATGCTGCATGCTTAATGTTCATCTATATTTTCATTGTATTAGATTTCATCCACATTAATTATTTATGAAATAGTTTTCAGTCATTAAAATCTATTCATCCAGGTTTCCTTATTTACGCACTATTTTATAATATGATGTCAACTAGGGGTATGAAACAAACAAATCAGAACTATCAGAATGGTTTAAAAAGCACCAGCTGGACCCTGACTTAGGGAAAGTTGTGGTAAGACACTTAATTTAGTTCCGTTAGAGTTTCGTGTTAATTCTATGTGAGGGAGTTTTTTATGCTTATTGATGTTATTAAATTTGATGCTTCAGGTAAAACCAACAAGAGGTGGGTCAAGCATTGGTGTTGGAGTTGCATATGGTGTGAATGATTCTTTTGTAAAAGCCAATGAAATTATGTCTGAGGTATTTTCAATTTATTTGTCACTTGAATGGGAGCAGAAACTTTTATAATGTGACAACTTTCATTTGAGATGCAGATGCAATTATTATTATATATAATATGAATATATGGAAAAATCAAGGAGAATGATTACAGAGAAAACTAAAAAGGAATACATTTTTTACTAGAAGTATATTAAGGTTCCTGTTTGAATAAACTTCCCAATAAATATATAGAAGAAAAGAATGATTGATGTTTAATTCATTTTAATTCATTTTACCTTATTAGTTTCTTATCTTATAAGTGCTTATGAAAAAGTTTATCCAAACATAAGTAGAAAACTATACATCTCTTATAATATACTCCCTCCATTCCAAAACTATCGATGTTTTAGCCTTTCTTTTTTGTTTCAAAATTATTGATGTTTTACAGATTCCAAGTCTTGTTAATTATTTTTCCTGATATATATATACCCCTATTTAACAACTGCTTTTAAATCATGTCTTACTGTGCTACTAATCCTATAATTGGTATTAAATGAGGGTATTTTAGACTAAATATACTAACTTATGGGTAGTATTAAATATTTCTGAACCTGTGTGCATTATTCTTAAACATCAAAAGTTTTGGAATGGAGTGTGTTAACTTTGGGTATTGATCATTCATTTTGTATGTGATAGGGAATCGACAATAAAGTGCTAATAGAAATATTTCTTGAAGGAGGGAGTGAGTTTACAGCCATTGTCCTTGATGTAGGATCTGATTTAGATAGTTTTCCTGTTGTACTACTTCCAACTGAGGTATGTTTTGCCTTTTCTACCTTGACATTTCTTGTTTATTCACTGCAATTCTAAAATCTTCATACTTGTTTACATCAATTTGGAGGAGACTGAGCATCTATAATGAGACAGCAGAAAGTATCAGTTCCTGTTTGATTCAATGGAATGAACATGATGAGAAACTGAGAATGAAAAAGGGAATAGGAATGGACTAAAACTCTGTTTGAAAAACTCTTGAATCATTTCTTCAAGAATGTGAATTTCTCTATTCCCTCCAAAATTGAACAGAATGACCATTCCATTCAAACTAGATTGATTGGAGTTTCCTTTATATATTGTCTTTTCTAAAATGATAATATTCTTTCGTCACCCTGCCTCTACTTCTGCCGAAGCCACCATGCCTGCTGAATTGTAATTTTGCTTATCAACAATATTTTTTTCTTATTCTTATCTAATTTCATATACCAGTTACCTAGTCATTCTTTTCTAGATTGAATGAGACATGCAAAAGATAATGATTATTCCAGTCTTTTCCTTCTCATTCCAGTGAATCAAACTGGATCCTGCTGAATTCCTGTTTCGAAAATATAAAATGAAAAAGAAAATTAAAGGAATTTTCAACTGGAGCAAATATGATGTATTATGGGATGCAATTCAAGGCCATAAATTGGACATAACTCATGACAGAAAATTCAGTGATAATAGTTGGGAATGGTTATATTTACAAATTCTGCGGTTGCCAATGTCAATGTGAAATTACTCGAGCAATTTTTTCCTGGAAATCTCAATTGGCTTTTGCCCAATAAATATTTCATACTCAGTAGTGATAGAGTAATTTAGATGAACAGGTGGACCTTCAATTCCGTGGTGCAAATGATGTGAAAGAGAATGATGCAATATTTAATTACCGTAGGAAGTACCTTCCAACCCAACAGGTCAGTACTAGTAGTGGTGCGAATCTGTTTATATGCACACAAGATATACTGCACATGCTTGCTGATCTTAAAAATAGTGCAACATGAGACTTTTTTTCCTTCAGCCAATGGTGGCTAGTGTGTTTCTAATCAGATGAAGCATAAATTATCTGCAGGTTGCTTATCACACTCCACCACGGTTTCCTTTGGATGTAATTGACAATATTCGCAAAGGAGCATCTCTGTTATTTCAACGGCTTTGCCTGCAAGATTTTGCACGAATTGATGGATGGTTTTTGCCAAATTCAAGTTCCAAATTGTCACCATCTTCCCAAAGTGAGTTTGGAAGAACAGAATCTGGTGCCATAATATTCACTGACATTAACCTGGTGAGATTACTTTCTTCCTTGGAGAGAATTCGGATAATATCTTTAGCAGTTTTATTAGTAATGTTGGTTGTTCACTAGTGTACTGAATGTTAAAATCATTGCTTGTTTCAGATAAGTGGTATGGAACAAACCAGTTTTCTATTTCAGCAAGCTTCTAAGGTACTTCTGGATGTGTCTGCATGACATTTCTTGTATTTAATATCCATAGTACCCTATATTTTCTAAAGGTATTTCTGTCATAATTATTTGTGTCTGTAATTGGTCTGTATTTAACTGCGTGCAATTTCTGTTTTTCTTTTAAATTGACCTTTTCATCTTACTATGTTAAATGACGAAAGGCATTAGGGATTATTTTCTCCATTAAGTACTTACCAACTTCAAAGGGAACTTTTACATACTGTTACACAACCAGTTATAATTCATGATAGTGAATGTTGAGCTTAAAGGGACAATAAGAAAAAAAAGTGAGAATAGTAGAAATGAGTATGTTAAGATGGTTGTGGCTACAAAAGAAATGAATAAATACAAAATGATTGTATAAGAGGAGATATTGGTGTGACACCTATTAACGAATATATTACAAAAAATTGATTAAAGGAATATGGATACGTGCAAAGGTCACTGGAGGCACTAGTGAAGAGAGTATATTGCATGGATTTTAACCCTATAAAAAGTAGAGGGAGGCTAAGAAAAATATTGAAGAAAATTATCAAAAAGGATATCAAGGTGAATATTATTCATGAGAATTTGGTTTTTAACCAAGCCGCATCATGTGATTTATATAATTGATTTCAGTATCTCACTTAGTGGGATGGAGTTTGTTGTTGTTTTCATCTTGGTACGTTTCTATGACATAACAAATTGCTTATTTCCTTTTATGGGGATTATACTAGAGCCCCCTAATGTCATATAAATGTATCTTCAAGTCCAAATACCCTTGTTCAGAAGTGGACTTCTGACTTCTTTATCTCTAGCTGATTAAATGTTTTGTTCTGTAAAGCTATCTTGTATATTAAAAGCATGATGCTCTACAAACAAGAAACCAACCAGTTAAATCACTTCCAGATGATAAAGTTGATTATTTTTGTTTTTCTTATTTATGCATGGATAATTCTTATCATTCACTACTTGAAAAATGCTATATATGTTATTCAGGTTGGTTTTTCTCATACAAACATCCTTAGAAGCATTATTCACCATGCTTGCTTGCGATTTCCAAATCTTGCATCAGTTAGTGGTATATCAGGTCAGCTTCCAAGCAGGTCAAAATCCTTACAATGTAACAAATCATTTTCTCGCCATGAAGGAACTCGAAAAGTGTTTGTCATTTTTGGAGGTAACACATCAGAACGGCAAGTATCTCTTATGAGTGGTACGAATGTCTGGCTCAATTTGCTAGCCTTCCATGATGTAAGTCTCCACAATCAGGAAGACCTTAAAGTTACTGTAAATAATGCTTTAGTAACCCATCTGCTGAAGTTTATTTTATCGTCCAACTTTAAATATTAATGTTCTTATTTTTACAATTATTTAAGAGAAATGTATAAGCATTAATTTGACACTTTTGCACTTAGTTTGTTTGAGCTATTGCATATTTACATACATTCAACATGATCATGAGATGTGATGTAACAAATATATAACACTTAGAATAGGGGTTATTTTAGAATAGAAGCTTATTCATACATGTGTTATTTTGCTCTAGTTTTTAGCAGCGAATATATAAGTTTCGAGATAATATAGGTCTTATACCTATGACTTAGAAGTAAGAACTGTTGCATTCTACAAACTTATTGCATTTGCTACCTGAAAAGACTAGTGTCATGCGTATGATATGTTAGAGACTAAAATCATTGTTCTTACAGCTTGAGGTAACTCCATGTTTGCTTTCCCCTACAAGTGAGTGTGCATCTAGCGTTGATATGGGAAAAAATGCTGATGATGTAATGAATAGAACAGTTTGGTCATTACCGTAAGTATCAGTTCTTTTCTCTACCTCAAGATTTGTCCTTGACTTTTGAATATGCATATGGGAACAACTTGTTTATTTTATGGTTGTTAGACTGATTTAAAATTATTCCTAGGCTTCCACCTATTAGCTTTTGCTTTTAGGAACTCAATCCATGATGAGTACTATTTGTGTTGACTGTGATTCATGCATGTGAGTATGTGACCTCTTCATAATGTAGTTAGAATGAAATAATTTTATTGTAATTATTTGTGTCCAGTTATTCTCTTGTGCTAAGACATACTACTGAGGAGGTACTGGATGCATGCATGGAAGCAATTGAGCCGGAACATGCTGCAACAACATCTGAACTCCGGAAGAAAGTAATGAATGATCTTATGGAGGGTTTGAAGGAACACAATTGGTTTTCCGGGTTTGATATTGCTGATGATCTGCCTGCGAAATTTTCATTAAGGCAGTGGATCAAGCTAGCCAAGGAAGTCCAAGCAACAGTTTTTATTGCAGGTATTGGCAGCAAAAAGTGTTTTTTAGTGATTAAATATTTTAACTTCAATTTTCTCTGTTAATAATGGTACAGTCTCAATTTCAGTCACAAAAACAATATTAATCTGAACATGAATAGCATTATTCAATCAAGTATGAAAAATAAACAGTAAATACTAATTCTCAGAAGATTAAATGCACAATAAGTCTATGTTTTATACAGAAGCACTCCTCTATCACAAGGAAAGTTGCTTTGTTCACAAAAAACATTCCATTCCCCCCTCTCTCTCTCTCTCTAACTGAATTCTCCCTTACCTCCACTCTCTTTCTTAGATGTCTTACTAGCCACTTCCTGACACACATGCTTTTTCCCTTCCCCTTTCAGCCAAACAACTCTAGCACCTCTCACTTACACTTTCCCAAACTTAGGTCTAGGCTCATTATCTATTTGGGATGCTGGTACGTGATCCACTAGCCAATGTCAGTTTCTAACAATACATGATAAAATGTTCTCATATTCACTATTTATGTATTATTGGAGATCCATAGTCACTATCAGTATCAATTTGGAGTGTGCTTTGTGCATCATCTTGACAAGCATCAATTGGATGTAATGTTTCAAGATAATCACGAGTAGCATTTCTTAAGGTAGATCCACAAAAGGTTATAGGGGGAAAAGTTGTTGGGGTTGACCATACAGTAAATCCAATAATAGTCACATGGTAATCTATTCTACAGTGGTTTATAAGTCCCTCCTTATTTGTCCAATAGTGATACTGAGCAGAATATGGCAGATTCTTTTAGCAGTTGTTTAACGATTGAAATGTATAGATAAACTTTCATGGAATGCAGGTTTCTGAAACTGATTTTGTGTCTTTACAATGTCTTACTTTTTGTTACTTATAGTGCATGGAGGCATTGGAGAAGATGGTACACTTCAGTCTTTGCTGGATGCTGAAGGAGTGCCCTACACAGGTTTGTTTATAATGTGCACTGAATATAAGAGACTATTAAGTACAATGGTATCCATTAATCAAGTGCATTTATTTATTTTGTTTAATTTGTATTGTCTTCTGTTCTCTCGTTTATCTTCTATTGAAGGTCCTGGTGCAATGGCATCAAAGATTTGTATGGACAAAGTTGCAACCTCTGTGGCTTTAAAACATGTATGTGTCCCTAATTTAAATATGTTTTCTGTGAAAGATAAAGAACAGTCCTCATACATTACTTTTCTCTATTTGAATTAAGAATATACCTCTGTATCTATAATTAGAGTTTACTACTATAATTTAGAATTCTTACTGTTATGAATATTTTAAGTGTAGGCGTTATGGGCAGTTAAATATTTATGGTTAATTTTGTCATTGATTTCAAATCAATAGGTAGAATTATTAGCAATTGTCAGCTACAAATTTCTTGTATTTTTAAGAAACAACATTGAAATTGATAGTTTTCCAACAATGTGACACGTGACTTTGTATTCTAATCTTCTGTTATTAAAAGCTTGCAAATTCGGGAGTTATTACCATAAATAAGGATGTCAGGCAAAAAGATTATCTCTTTAATAAGCCCATAAATGATACATGGCATGAACTCACCAGAAAGCTACAGTGCCAAACATTATGTGTCAAACCAGCAAAAGATGGATGCTCAACTGGGGTCGCAAGACTATGGTAGATTTATTACTTTTTAGTATCTCTTTTTTGTGTATCAGTGATTAAAGGTTATCAAATATTGCATTATTGTCTGCTTATAGAGGATTAAAGGAATTATGTTTTATAACTTGCTCATTCTATTTTCATTCAGCTGTCCTGAGGACCTTGCAATATATGTCAAAGCTCTGGAGGACTGTCTACTAAGAATTCCTCCAAATAGCTTATCAAAGGTATAGGATAATGAATAGCATCATACATCAAGAAGATTTCATGTGTTTTGAGGAAATGTTATTTTATTTATGCAATGCACAAGATAAATTTTTAGTTTATGCAACTAATATTTATAATAAATAAATATTTTTGAATATATAAATTATATTTTAGATTTATGATAAACAATTTATATTGTGATACAAGATTATTTTTAACTATTGATAATTTCTTTTAAAAAATATTGAAATTCAATTTAGAAAAAGCGATAAAAAGGATAGATTGAAATAGATATGTTAATAAAAATCCTACAAATGCCGAGTTTGAAGAATAACTTTTAAAAAGGTTTTCATTGAAGAATAACTCTTAAAAATACTCTTGTTCAATATAGTTGTTGTAATTTATATACATATATATATATATATATATATAGAGAGAGAGAGAGAGAGAGAGAGGAGAAGAAGAAAAAGCATTGCTGAAAAATGGTACTTACTAATGACTAAGTAATGGTGTGGCCATGATATGTAATTATAATATTGTTGTGTTGTGTCCATCTGTAGTATAATATACCAGTAACATCAATGCATTACATCAGTTCGTCTACTTCTGATTAATGTACAGGCACATGGTACGATTGAGATGCCAAACCCTCCTCCAGAACAATTAATATTTGAACCTTTCATAGGGACAGATGAAATAATTGTGACATCCAAATTTGAGGATGCAACTGGTCATGGCCTCGTGTGGAAAGGGCACAGCAGATGGGTGGAAATAACTGTTGGCGTCATAGGAAAACGTGGATCAATGCACTCGCTAAGTCCTAGTGTAACTGTCAAGGAATCTGGTGATATTTTGTCACTTGAGGAGAAGTTCCAAGGTACCCTCCATAGAACTACCTAGAATTTAACAATAATCTTTGTTTATAGAAGAACAATTCATAATTGAAATTAGCATGATATTCATGTATATTTTATTAGCTTATATAGTTAAAATCAATCTCAGTTTGAGTAATTTTGATTTTAAATTGAAGTGGACAAGACTTAGAAACTACGGCATAAAGATAGAAATTAGTGGCCTTGCCTCTATAGAGTATTGGAGTTGTGAAGCTTAAGGTTTCTATGACGAAAATCCTAAACTTAAAAGGGTCAGAATTGAAGGTTTTCAGTTAAGATGTACTAGATAGTATGTATTATGGAAGTTCAATAAGATCAAATAGACAAAATACCTGAGTTAGCAATTTTTAGAAGTGAAAATTGGGGATTGTGTTTGGTTCAACTTATTTTAAAGATATATAATCACTTATTTTTACTAGCTTTCTGAGAAATTTTGAAAAATTTAGCGACTATTTCCCAAAAATAATATTACTAAACAATAAACATGCACTAAATCATAGCATGAGTAGCATGATTTATGTTTCTTGGATCCATCCTTCAAAATGATGGGGAGATTGATGGGAATGTCACACTTATGATTTTCAAGCTGGGTAAATGAAACAGAGAAATGCTTTGAGGCAGCATAGTTTGTGAGCGCTAAGTGCCCATCAAACTCAAGAAAATGCTTTGAGCATGATTGGCTGTGCTGTGAAGCTTTTTAATTCTATGTCCATAATAAGGTAATCCAAACTACGTAGTCGATTAGTAGATAATAGAAGATAAGATTAGGAACAAATGTGTCCGGGAGAAAGTCCCCTTGACCTTGAGGCTGGGGTGTGTGCGTGTGTGAATGCCTCTTATCTATATTTCTAGTACTTTACTTACCTTTGTCTTAATTCCAGGTGGGACTGGCATCAATCTGACTCCACCTCCCTTGTCAATTATGAGGTATGTTAAAGAAATTTTCTTATGGAATGCAATGCAGATTTCCTAATTTGAAGTTAGTTGGATATGTCATGTTCAACCATGTAATTATTGTTTGACAAATCATTGTTTCTTCACTGTGCAATTTTGTGTTTACCTACTTAGTTCTTACTCAACTCTTTGTAGGTTTCTTTGAATTGATTTTGAATGATAGTTATCTTTTCTTCTCTTTATAGTGAGAATGCTTTGAAGAGATGTAAACAGCATATTGAACTGATTGCAAACACTCTTCAATTGGAAGGATTTTCACGTATTGATGCGTTTGCAAATGTTGACAGTGGAGAGGTTTGTTGAATTTGTTGGGATATGTTTTCTCCATTCTCTTTCTTCTTGTTTTCTAAGCTGTCTCTTTGAAGTTAATGTTACAATTTTTGCAATGGATTCAACCTGAAACTTGCTATTCCTTTTGTAATAGTTAGAAAATGGAAAGGTATAAAATTTCAAATGAAAATTACTTTAGTTGTCAACCATTCCCCCCTTTTTTCAGCTGAAATATGCTGCTGATCTGCTAGAATGCTGACTACACTGTCTATACATCCTTGTTTAAGTGCATAGCAGTTTATTGAGAGTCTATGCTTAATAGAATGTCATCATCAACTCTTTCAAATCAAAAACATCACTTGTGTTTCAATGACTTGTCATCATCTTATTCCTAGATAACTTTCAATGTTTGTAGGTTTTGATTATAGAGGTAAATACTGTGCCTGGAATGACACCTTCCACTGTTCTGATTCATCAGGTAAACTCCTGCTATGATATAATTACTTTTCTTTCATAATCGTTTCTGTGTATTTTCCTCTCTATCTAGGCACTCACCACGGGTATGATTTCATCACATCGAGGTTGAATTAGGGCATTATTTATTCTACACTGCATTTGAAAGCAGTTTGCATATCACAAAGGCTAAATGACACGAACTTAAAGCAGATAAAATTGAAATCTTACTTTTAAGTGTAGGGAGCAAAAGGAAGCTTTCTACCAAATAGATAAATAAAAATAAGACTAAAATAAGGATATAAAAAAATTTAAAGCATCTTTATTCAAGTAAAGAGACACAACACCTATATTCTAGTTTGTATGATTCTGACTAAATCATTCTATGCATATTTCAGGCACTAGTTGAACAACCACCGTTGTATCCTCATCAGTTCTTCCGTAAGCTGCTTGATTTGGCATCTGAAAGGTCCATGTAAATCTATTTAAAAGAATGTTTACATTGTCTATCAAATGCTGTTACCACTTGAAGTTATTGTGAAACTTCAATTTCCTATCTGGAACTTGCCTCCCTTTATAATGTGAAACTTTAATTTCAATATTTTCTTCCTTCCTTTCCAAATATGTTTTCATATTGCAATCAGTGATTATACAGTTTGTTTCTTCTTAAACTGACTTTGAAGAACGATTCTAAATGTGTTTTCACAAGTTAAGGCTAGTGAACCCATAAAAGGTTGACTTGTGAGGTTGTATGGCGAAAAGCACATGTGCATGGGTCATCAACAATTTGATGAAACCAGACTAAACTCTCACTTTAATCCATGAGATGCCAAGAGCCATGGTTTCAAGGTTGTGTTTTGGACTTTGGATAAAAATTCTCTATGAACACTTATGGAAAAGAAGAAAATAAAAAAAAATAAAAAAAAATGAACTTTTTATTATTATTATTATTATTATAATTATAAACTAAAATTAGCCTATTCATAAGTTTAAATAAGCTTTTAAATAAGTTGATGAGAAACTTTCTATACATATGCTTAATTTAATTTGTGAAAGAAAAATATTTTTTATTTTTTAAATTTTCTTCTTCCATAAGTATTTATGGAGAAGCTTTAAAAAAAACGAACCTAAATGAAAAAATCCATCCTCAATTCCTAACTTATGTGACACGCGTCCTCAAAGGATCAAGTTTAAGTGTTTAATCGTATGAAAAATCATCCCTCAATTCCTTAACTAATATTTTAGACCTTGCAAATAAAGGATCCAATACACCACAAAATTAAGAATATTTGGGATGAATTAAGAAATTGTAATTTCACAATAAAGTCAATCAAGCAATAGAAGATTTACTTTGTCCTACCAAATAAATAAATATGATTCTCTAAACATTAAAGCACGAGACATATTCTATAAAAGTGTAATCAATATTTTGTTTGTTTAAAGTGAAACAAGACTTAGTCGTAAAATTTGAGTTTGAAATTTATGAATAAAAAAATAATTGAAAAAAACATAGTCTATTAAATCTGGTCAAGTAGTTTTCTGGTCGAGATTAATTAATAATAAAATTGATAAATATTCTACATAAATATTATGATCATCCAAAAAAACTATAAAATTATAGCTGATTTTTTTATATCTGATACAATATCAAGATTTTTTTTGGTAGATATGACAATGTGAGAAAAAAAATAAGCAGTGGGTAGGATTAATCTATTTTAAGAAATGAGTTGAGAAAATCATTTTTTCTCAATTACAAAATAAAATTGTACAATATAGCATTTTTTAGCATTTAAAACGGAAGGTTCTACAATTGACCTATCAATTAGGTTGCCTAAATTTTTAACCTATAATTAAAAAGATTGGAAAGTGGCCTAAGGGATGAAGGCTTAAAAGAAAGAGAAAAAAATTGTATACTAATAATATAAAAAATTTTACACAGTCATCCAATTATAAAAAATATATACTAATAATATATTTATTAACTTTTAAGATATTATCTTAAAATAATTCAAATTATTTTACTTGTTTAGACATTAAGCTCTAAAAAAATTGTGTAATACTTTTTATATTATTGAAACCGTTTAATTTATATATAATTTGAGACATAATGTGAAATAATCGGAATATCTCTATTTTTTTTAAAGCAAAGCCACTTATATCATTTTAATTATAATCAAGGATTGAAAACAGTTGGAATATAATTAAAAAAAAAAAACATGACTATAACAAAAGCAAAAGATCTTGATGTTCTAGTTAAAGAGTGAACAACACAATTGACTTATCTCTGAATAATAAAATGAACCGTGACATTTTGTGTTGGCTAGAAAGTTCCCTTGCAGCAAACTATCTCTAAATCAAATTCTTTATATCTGTCCGAAAGATAATAATTTTATTTATTAGAGTAACTATTGCAAAAACATACACACAATTTTTAAAAAAAAAATGGACGATTGAACCATTGGAAACATAAGAATAATTTTATCAAAGTTAGGTATCTTCGGATGAATTACCTAATTATGAAGAGAAGTTACACACAAGACCAATTAATTCATAATAATTCAATTAAATGTGCCAAACTCCCAATACACCTGCCACAGTTCGGGTACCTTCATCAGTTTCATTTGGAATTGTATCTCTTGTTAGATTATGACCATTCCACCTGATTATGTGTGTAAAATCAGTGAGCCAAACACCTTCTTTGCCAAAACAATTATGAAATGCAATCCCATTCTGAGCCTCCCAATCAAGAGGCCTTTCAAATCACAATGTCCATAACCATACCAATAATTTAGAACACGGATAAAAAAAATGCCAATAATTTAGAAGACTTGGATTTCTATTTGTTCCCGTTTTGAGAGGTTTTCCAACGTCATTCTAGAACAAGAAAGAGGCAGCAACAAAAGCATTAATGGACTACAGTTTAACATACATATTTAATACTATACACTCCTCCAATCTTTCTTTTTTTTACATATCTTTTTTTCATGGCACTCTTATTTATTTTTTACTTAAATATATCTTTAATATCTATAAAATAAGAAAATATTAGTTATAATTCCTGTAAAAAAATTTCTTTGTTTTTTGTTTTTAGAAAATTTGAAATAACTATTTTTAATCCTTATAAAATGAATGGGTTTTAGCTTTCGTATAAAACATTTTTCTTTTAACTTTCATCTCTCGAAAATCTAAATTTGCTATTGACTAAAGCTAGCATTTATTTTTTAAATGTAAAATTACTGATTGAATGAACCATATCACAATTCATGCTAAAGTCCAACCAAAAACAAAACGTTACAAATTACAAATCCTCCTGATACAAGATCTCCAAAGCCAACGAAAAAGCAAACACACACACACACACACACAAAAAAAAAAAAAGCTAATAAAACATAACACCAAAAATGCATCACACCAATCTACCAAAGAATACTGCATTAGTTTATACTCTATGTCGGCTCATTTGGCTGCCACAAAGCCAATTCCTTCCACGTGGAAAACAACGTGATTATAAAACAAGGAATTGCTAATTAAGAGCCATTAACGTCTAAATGATGTGACGGGATTACTTGGACCCAAGCTCCATGCATTCATTAACAAAATTTTTGATGTTATTATGTGATATAGATATTGTATTAATAATTATATTATACTATTTAATATATATTGGGTAAATTGAAGTGATTAATTAAATATGTTTAAATAAATTTCTAAATAAATATGGGATAAATAGGTGAATAGATGGACCAATTAGGTTTAATGAGAGCTTAATGGCCCAATAACAAATACTTTTATATAGGATTATGGTATCTAATATGTCAAATCAAATTTTTTTTCCATCTAGAGAGAATACCCTCTAAGGAGTGATTGGAAGACTAAAGCTCATAAAGAAAAATTAAAGACTAAAAGATTAAAGATAAATCACTTTCGTGATGAAAGAAAGTACACATTATTTATTTAAGATTTTTTGATGATCCAATATAATGTTTCTAAAATCTCATTGGATAATGGTTTTCACCTTAAAAATTAAGAAATTAATTTTCCATCACAAACCATGTAGAACTAGAAACACCATCCACATCCATAGCAGAACACATTGTATATCTCTAAAGTTTATTTTAGAGTAGTTAAATAATATTTATGATAAGGTTTTAGAATATATTTTTTTTAAGTATGATGTTGACATGGTATTCCATGTTATCATTTGACCTTCCATTAAACGCATAAATTAATTAAAATACTATAATATTAGCCTTTTGAAGGATGAAACTTTTTTTTTTCATAAGAACTATAATTAAAACCCCCTCATTTTACACTACTAAAAACGTATTTAAGCGCTTATTCTGTTTTTCTTTCAAATTGATGAAAATCGTTTTATTGAACCAAATATGTACAAATAGTATGATAGCCCCAATGTTGTTAAGCTGAGCAACATGTTTAACTCGTAGGGGCCACTTAATGGTACATTATATATCATGTCCCTAACTAGCTTCCATGTTCAATTTAACCACAAACCATGAAGTGTTGTTGTGGCTAAATTGTTAACACAAGCCCTGGAAGTGACCGGTGATAGAGATCACGAGGCTGGCTTTGCCACAATGTCATTATCTTTGCTATCTTCCCACCTTGGAGGCCTCAAATCCCTCACCACAAGCCATGTGTTGAAGTACTCTCTAAACTGAGTTATGAGGCCATTTTTTAGGGTCCAAACATGCACCCAATAGGCCTTGCCCTCCCACCCCTCGGCGATCGCACAGTCTCCAATGGCCGTGACTCGCCTCGGCTCGAACCGGAAGCCCTTGGTGTGATCTGTTTCCCCTGTGAGCACCTTCATCATGTGGTGGCATTGAGGAGGGCCATGGAACCACCACTCAAGGTCACTTGCTAGCAATTTGGCCACATTGGCCATTGTTCCTTGCCCTAATAGTGCCTTGTAGAGCACTTCAACTATTGCCTTGTTTTGCATCTCCACATTTTGATGATCCTCCATGCTGTGAATTTTTTTTGTGTGAAATTTATGCTTCTAGGCTTGTGTTTTAGGAAATGGTTGCACTAGTTGTGAATTGCATAGAAGGCTTGGTGGTGTCACAATTTATAGGCATAGATAGGAAGGTATATCCGAAATTTGTGCCTTATTATAGGTTAAAATTAAAAATGCATAGACGGTTGAGATTGATTGATTTATAAAGTGCGGTATAGGAGGGTGTGGATTAGCTCCTAGAAGTTGTGATTAATGTTTGCACGATTGAGATGACAAATGTATCACACCAAGAAGTTCATATAATTATAAATTGTAAGAGCTGGAATGCTTTTTATGAGGAGATAACGATGTGAACTTGTAGACGTATGTGCATGAGAGAGCCAAAATTAAATTTGGGGATAATATAGAATGACTAATCAGCCCTTGGGAAGTTTGGCTGCATGGTTAATAACTCGTGTGAAAGATGGACTAGTCATTTTCATTAAATGTTTAGGTATAATCTAAAGATGCTATGAACTTGAAATGATGTTTTTGGAATGTAGCATGCATGACCGACCCTCTTTTCGTTAAGCTGTCAGCATAGGCAACTTGTGTTGGTACGAACGAATAGTCAGTTGATCACTTAAACATGTGGTTTCAAGTTTATTCACGAGATTTACATATAAAACAAAAAACAAAACATTAATTATAGCCAGTGAGGAGTCTCCATTTTAACGTCTAGCTTTAATAATTACCATCTCTATAGATTAATCTCTAACTTACTGTGAGGAGTGAAAAGTTAAAACAAAATTGCAAACAAAATAGATGACAACTAGAGAACTTGGTTATTTCCCAATTTATGATGCTGACTTTTATTATAAACACATGTATATGGTCAGATTTATTGTATTCAAAGATAAATCTAAACATCAAGTTCTTGTTTGGTTCAATTTATTTTGGAAAAAAATCCCGTATTTTCACTAATTTCTTGAGAGCTTTTAAGAAATAAATGATTATTTTGTAGAGATTAAGTTATTCTAAATAAGCATTAAGTATTTTTCATTTACTTTTTATTTTATTTTTCAGAGTATTCTCCCACCTCCCTTATTTTTATAAGAACTATACTTTAAATTATCTTTTGTATTATTTTTCCCAAAACACACTGAACTATTTTACATTTTTTAGTCAATTTTTTTATAAAAATAAATGAGTAGCCACAAATCAATATGACAAAGGACAAAACTTATACACAGATTACAATAATCATGAAACTTCAATTTTGATCGGATAACATCACCAACAACATCTAGGTAACTTATTGTGATGAAACTTATTTACATATATACTACCGTAGATACTTTTTGTGTTGTTCTACTATCAAAGTTAGTCATTCAAATCGATAATATAGATAATAAAGATTTGTATTAAAAATCAACATGTAGATTATTATGATGAAACTTTTATTTTTAATTGGAGAACATCACCAAAAAATCTAAGAAATTGCATATAAGTTTTGTTAAGATAAACTGTGTAACCAGGCCATTGTTATCTCTTCGATCACATTTTAATTAATTAATTAATTAGATAGAAAATAATTCAATAAAAATAAAATGATGAATTACAATTATTTGAAGAGTAATAATTTTAAAATAAAAAAGTATAAATTATTAATAAATTCAATATAATTAATTATATTAATCAACTTTTTTAGTTCTTATAAATTAATTAAAAAGGTCTTGTATATAAAGACAGAAATAATATTTGATTAGACAAGTTTTAATTAACATTATCATGCAGACACCATATAATGTTATGCAAATTGGAACCAAAAAATGTGTTTGTGGTGAGCCATGGCATATATTGGCAAAAGCTACATTTGCCACCCTGCTGCATCTTCGTCCTTATCCCTTATGGTGGTGCTCTTTTCCTACCTCTACCAGCCCTAATAAAATGTTGACATGCCTCCAACCAATTAGCTAGTAATGAGATATATTATTTCTACAACAATTTCTTATTACAATACTTCTGATCATATACGATCATAATTTTTCATTAATTAAGAAAGAGATTCCGTTTTTATTTATCATTAGACGGTACAATCTCATACATATGCACTTAAATATTCATATCTAAAGGCTCATGTTTGATGGGTTATGAACCATCCGATTAGGTAAATTGATCCAGAATAATAAATCGAGTGACTAATAATCAGAATGAGATAATTGGGTCCTTAATATTTGAGCTTTAATTTAGACCTTTGATTTAGTGAGATTCTATAAATAAAGGTGAACTTCATTTTTGTTATTTTTAAGTTCACATACACTTTAGGATCATTTTTCTGGAAGCCTTTAGAGTTTTAGACTTTAAGATTTTTCAGATTGAGACAAGAATAATTACAAATAATCTAAAATATTTTTTGGTCGTGTGGTATCTCGTGGGAGTCCCCATATGAGCATGGTCATCATACCGAACCTTAATTCTCAACCCATTTAGCTATCACAATCTCAGTTAGTAGGACCACTTGGATAGTTGACCTGTTACAGTCAGAGAACAATTATTCAATGAAGATGCATGCCATTGCCATTCGCAAGGAAAAGGACAATCAATATATATATTTGACCATTCAACACCTTTTCAGACCTTTTGGATCATCATCATCTTCTTGAGGACTGTACACACTAATCTCTTAGTTGAATTTTCAGTTGCAATTATACCTATGTGTTCTATATGCTTTAGGAAAATGTGAACTTCGTCAGTGAAGACGAATTTAAAAAATTAGATCAAAGATATAAATGCTTCGACTGAAAAATTAGTTTTAGCTGGAAGATTTAGGACATTTTTCTTATCTACATTAGATTTGACCCTAATTCTGATTTATCTAATGTAGCCCGATTAACGCGTAATCTCACTGGAGATGTCAAAACACGTTTAAACAAGGAGAATAGAGTTTCTCATGCTAATTCACAACTTATATATAATTTGATATTTCAAAAGAAACCACACATCTGGCAAAAAAGAATAAAAAGCAATTAAAAATTATATAGAGCAACACACAATGACATGTCTTTGTGATCTAGTTTTAATTCATTAAAAATGTATGATTATAAAATTAAAATATGATATCCATACTTCTAAAGCATTATTATAATTAAGTGCGTATATATATGATATATAATTAAACAAAGGCAAAGCAAACGAGTGTTGAACAGTGAACACTACTGCAACAAATATGGACCGTCAGTTAGTTATCATAATTAAGTTTTCATGCATGATTGGTGGGGAGCCCTTCATTATATCGGTTTAAATCTCCTTATGGTCTCTATATTTTTCTTTTGTTACAAAGGAAAATAGATAAAAGGCCAACGATTCCTAATTCCATGGATACATGAAACACTGAAGTATTAATTACGTACAAGCACAATTGAATGTGGAACACATGCATATATGGAAACCCCTCATGTACATAGAGTTTGGACGTTCTCCTAATCAATGAATTATAATAGCATGGCCATAATCCACGTACGTAGAATGTGTCATTGACATTTGACAGAACGACAATGGTTCTAAAAGCTCATGGATGAGAATTGAGAACCAATCCAATCTATCATCCTCTAGCCATCAATTCTGGAGACTATGCATTGATTTTCCTTATGTCATACTAAATATCCATGAGTCTGATCGACATGTATATTAATTGCAGGTCATGGCATTTGCCCCGAGCCCCATTATTGATCTATTATATTCTAGTTAAATCACTGTTTGAGGTGACGTGTGTTAGGAGAAGGATCATTTTCAATCCAGAGAGACTTAATTGTGCAAAAGAATTATCATTTTAACTGTTTGATGCCGTGTAAGTGTGTTTGAGACTCTATCTGAAGATTAAATTATTTTAATAATTTATTATTAATAATTTATTTAGAGTAAGACATGCTATTTTGTCTTTCAGTTTTAAGACTTCAGATAAATAAACAGTGGTACGTTATCGATTACTTTAGCTCTTTCAAGACTTTCTTCTAAAGTCTTGAGTTTTTTTTTCCTCAAAAATCACAGTTGATTTCTTTAGAGCAACATTTTCACCAACAACTTGTACTTTTCTTTGAACAACTTGTCATTTTCTTTATACTTCTTATACTCCAAAGAAATCATATGTGAATTTTGAAGAAGAACATCATAAAACATTTTCTCATAATCTAATAAAGATTCAGATGAACTACTATTGTTAGGCTCAGATTAAGTTCTTATCTCAATATTTTTGTTTGTGTTTGTTATATTAGACAAATGTTAGTTTGTTAATCATCTAAACTGCTATTATAGAATTGTCCAGATCTTTCAATGTAGTCATGAGCCTCTTTTTGATCTTCTTCTTTGAGTATCATTTTATCCTTATTAGCTTAGGACACTCAGTCTTTATGTGTCTTGGATTCTTACACTTGAAGTAAATAATGACACTACTTTGTTCTTTCTCTGACTTTCTATATTTATCCTTATTTCTAGAGTAGTATTTGTACTTCCCTTTGTTTTTCAGCATTTTCTCAAATTTTTTGGACTTGAGGGACATCTTACCATTTGTTGATCCACTTGAGCTTTTGTCTGAGCTCTCAAACTTGTCCATCTTTGCTTTGAGAGCCTTTTTCTTTTCAAATTTTTACTCTTTCTTGGTTGGACTCTCCAACCTTCAAAGCTACTGAATCTTTCTTGTTGATTTGTTAATACATTAAAATTATAAGATTTTAAAAAAATGAATAATAAGAATGAAAAATAATTTCAAAAAAGTTATTGTCAGAATAACTTAATATCTCCTCTTTATTATTATTATTATTATTATTATTATTATTATTATTATTATTATTATTATTATTATTATTATTCCAAGAGTAACTTTAAAAAAAGTTACTTCTCATTATTCATTTTTGTGATATCTAATGATTTTAATAACTAATTTTATCCCATCTACAGGAAAAAGTTCTCATCGTGTTAGTGGTATACACAACAAAAATTTGTTTATGATTTGAGGGACATTTTTATTAATATAAAAAAGCAACTTTTGAGGAGAGTTTAAATACAAATGGGGGGTTGGAAATAGCAAAGTCCATCAAGAATTCTCCTACACTGCACTTCATCCGTTTATTCAACTTGGGCTTTAAGAAAAAATAACAAAGTCCATCTTGCTCAGAGACTAGCATAAGCTATTGAAAGTTATGAAGCAAAAATAAAAATCTATTGAAAAGGGAAACAATATTATTTGAAACTATTTTAAGAAAAGCATGATTATTTAGGCTCTACTTTTTTTTTGAAGAAAACCTCAAACATACTTGACCGGTGTATTCTTATGGGTGGACTTAGGAGGGAGCCAAGACTAATCTCTCAAAGTATTACGTCTGTTTAAGAATACAAATGTATTGAAAGAGAAACAATATTATTTGAAACTGTTTTAAGAAAAGCATAATTATGTAGGCTCTATTTTTTAAAAAAGAAAACCTCAAACATATTTGATCCAGATATTCATAAAAAAAAAAAAAACTATATATAATATTTTACTCGTGATTTTTCTCTTCCGTTTCTCTAGATCGAACTATAATACTCCAATGTTAGAATGGAGAATAATTTACATAAAATGGAATAATTTACAAAATCTCTAAAAATAACAGAATCTGACTAATGCCCGGAGGAAGACACTATTTTACATACTTTTTTTTTATAATTATGCTCCTTGTCTTTATATAAATTTTAAGTTAGTTTGACTAAATTATATGAGCCCCACTCACGAAAAATTTACTTAATAAGAAATAGACCAGTGAAAGAGTATATTCTTTTTTTAAAAAGGAAAATACATTATATTTTTTCATTTTAAAATCTCTAATAAGTTGCTGCTTAAGATAAAATAGTTGAGCTTTGAAACTCATAAAACACGGTTAAAGAACACACCGCATCAAACCCATTCCATCCCCACAACATTGAAAGGGAAAGGAGCTAGCAATTGAAGCTTTATAAGGACATTTGAGAATCTTCACACAGTAAAATGTTAAAATGTAATATGTTGCAAAAAAAAAAAAAAGGACTATATATATTATAATGTACATTTATATTTACATTTAAAAAAAAAAAAAACTCATAAGTTTGCTGCAATAAGCAGTCCAAAATACCAACAAGTAAAAAAAAAAAAAAAAACAGCAAATTCCTATGGCATAACTATGTCTCCCAAATCCTGCTCCATTGTTGGAATCACCAACCAATCATCTGGACAACAATAACTAAGATCTATAGCATCCAAAAGGGTAGATTCATAGCCAACCCCCTTAGCATTTTCCATCACAACATTTTCCACAAATGGGGGATCCAATTTCTCTGTGGTCAAATTCCCATCAAAGCCTTCAAGGTATCCCAGCCACCAAGTATAAGAAGAATCTTCAATGAGTGCTGATGGTGTTAGTGTTGGTGTTGGTTCAGCCAATACACAAGGTCCTGTTGTGGACCATGTAGGCCCTGGCTGAGGCATGGGCTCCAACATGTAGTAACAATATTGTGCACCTGAAGACATGAACACATCAATTTCATTGTTGGAAATGTTGTTGTTACCTTTAACACATGATGGTGGTGGTGGTGACATATGATGTGGCCAAGCATGAGTTGTTGTTTCCCTTGCAGCATCAGAATGAACATGATGATAATCCCTTCTCCTTGAAGGTTTGCTTGGAAAATTGGTTTCCTCTGAACCCATCCTTCTTTCATGGACTTTTTCCAGTGAGTGTGCATAGAGTACAGGGGCCAAGGACCAAAATCCTAATGAGAAATATAACTCTTGCTGTGGTGGGAATTGGAAGTTAATACTTAATACTTAGCTTGTGTAACCTTTGGTATATTAATTAATACTTTATAAAGATATTAAATGAAAAAGTTCTTTGAAAGCCTAAGCAATAAAGTACATTAATTAATTCGTGTTAATAGTTTGATTTCATTTACTTATTTATTTATTGTTTTCTTATATAAATATTTTCTTAATTAATGATAATATATTGATAATATAAAAAAATAATTTATATGATTATTCAAATACAAATTACCATTAATGCGATTCTTAAGATAATTTAAATCTTTTGAGTCGATCCTCAATTATTTATTCTTACTTAATGTCCTTTGTCCATATCCAAGAGCGTTGAAAATCAATTTAAAATGGGAAAAGTACTTCAGTTAAGACTAGGAAAGGGTCTAAGGTAAAGGAGCAACAAGAGTGAAGTGACCAAACCAAGACAAGAAAGAAAAAAAGAAAGTTTGGGGAGAGAATCAAAATGGGTCAGAGACAGCAGCATGTAGACTGACACGTATGTGGTGAAACCATTAGACACATCAAATCTTCTTTAAGCAATATACTGCGTGTCTGCAAAGTTATGGCCAATTTTCCACACCTTTCTGCCACTTTCCTGCATATCCGAATTACCAACACTGTCAAATGTGAACAACAACACCATTAAATATAATCTTCTTGTCTTCTATCAAAAGCAAAAACTCTTTTTAACTTTTACCCAACACAAAATTCAAACAATCAAGTAGCAGGTACTACACACTACACACCTTATCAGTGCACACACCTCTAATCTTTGGAAGCGTGGAAATTGGGTCCATCCTAAGTGCAGTTACTAATCTATTCTAATGTAATCAATCCTACAATTCCTCTTTATAAAATTGTTAATTAAACTTTTTTTTCTTAGAATTTCTTTTCCTATTAAGATATTCTCTAATTGAGAAACAAAAGCATATAACTGGATCCCCTTGGTAACATGACAAATACGTTTGTTGTTTTTATTTATTATACACAACATCATATACAATGTGAAACTAAGTATATGGTAGCAATTTGATTAAAAAAATTAATGATGTTAATTAAAAATGTTTTTAAAAGTAAGCAATTCATTAATAATATATAAAGAATTTATTGAAGTTATTAATAATTATAGTTATTCTGAGTAAAAAAAAATATGGTTACTCTAAAAATTTATTTCATGTTCTTGAACTGTTTTGAGGTAGTCTAGTTATGGGACCCTATTATCCAGAACAGTGGAAGTAGTCTAGGAGTGCTTGACTATAACACAGCAAACACTGCCTTTAACCCAATGGGCAATTGCTTGTTTTTTTTTTTTGTGACCCATATTTCAACTAGTGCGCTAAGTTAAACTGCCCATAATACATCGGGCTCTACTTGGTGGTGTCTTGCATATATAGAGCAGAGCACTATACATAATCCATTTTATGGAAAAATTTGTGAAGTGTTATATTCTTATGAAAAGTTTCCTCAACAAAATTGTTTTAGCTTTCTATTTACAGTATTTACTATGAAATTCTCTCCCAACATAAAATCTACACAAGAGTTCATCCTCCTAGCTTTCACAGTGTGGTGGACTAAACTTTGAATCTCCGCTGAAATTAAGAGATGCTCATTATATTTATTTGTGTCAAATATGATTTTTTTTAAGAAAGAGACTTGTGAGAAATCCAAAAAAAAAAAATGCTAGAATTATGTTTCATCACATTTTTCAAAGCGCTTTCTAATATATTTTCTATTTTTGGTTTTCACTAAGGATATCTCTAATCAATAATGAGAGACTAATTTCCTTTGAGATATAGATATCACCAAAGTGAATTTTATGTTTCCTAATAAAATCTTTTTTATATACATAATCATGAATAAACTTGAGAACAAAAAGACCTCGATTATCTATCAAATGTACTGAATGGCAATCCTTTGTTTGTGTCTCTTTATATAAGTAGTTAATTTTTTTCCCCACATGTTCAATTATGAGATGTCCCTGAATGGTTAAAATAGAAAGAAGAGAAAAAAAAAAAAGATAGTAGGAGTTATTTGCAGTTACAAAGTATCTTACCAAATTCAAAAAAATTACAAGAGTAGAAAAAATTATAATATTAAAATAAATGTGTTTATACAAAAGAAAGGAGAAAATACAAAATTATATATGAGAAGATATATTACTATGAAACCAGTTAAGAAAAAATGACTGAAAATCAGTTAAGATTGTTTGAATTTGAGCAACTGTAAATAATTAAGGCCATAAGAAACAAGAAGGGTAAATCACATAGTTTTTAACCTTGAGAAAAGAGAGAGAGAGAGAGAGAGAGAGAGAGAAGGACAATGGAAATAATTTTTATGAGGGATTTTACATATAGTGAATAATATTTCCAAGAATTTGGTCTTTATAAATCGAGTTCAATAACATCTATGTAACCAACCTCATCAAGGAAAAAGATAAGACTTTTATCATCTATGTAACATCTATGTCAACCTAATTAAACTAGGATCAAACTAGTGCCTTCTCTCTCACATATTAGAATTGGCATTTTTGGAACTCAGAGAATTACTGTAAAGGCAGTAAACATGGCTTATAATTTGAGTTTACTTGGTACGTGCTATCACTATATGAAATCGTAAATTACTATAAGAAGAAAAAGAAACTCGATAAAAATAAATACTCTATTCCAAACCCTCCAAAATTGGGAAAATATGAAAACCTGCATGGTATGGAATGGTTCGGGTCTCCATCCTTTACAATTTCATTATATCACCACTAAAACTCCCAAACACAATTATTCAGTGTATATATATATATATATATATATATATAGAGAGAGAGAGAGAGAGAGAGAGAGAGAGAATATGCTCATTAGTACCACTAAAAAATCAATAAATTAGTAACGAAATTTAGTAGTGCAAATTACAATTTTTCTTTATTAATACTAGGTCAGAAAAAATTTAATGAAAATTTTTATAAAAAAAAATACATATAAATTATTTAGTCACAAATGTTATTTTTTGTTGAAGTGATATTTATTTTACATGTGACTTTATTTTGGTCTCCAAATAATAGGTTTGGCACTAAGAGACACGCAATCCATAGGTCACAACTTCACAAGCCATCTCTAGTATTAGACACTTATCTAATTAATTACCAGTCAGTCTATTGCATCGTTGGAGGAATGCATCAGAAAATTCTTAAAAGAGATATGGTTGGTGGTTGGAACATAGAATGTCTTTGATATCATCTTTACTAATATATTGCACTCTTTACTCAATAAGTTAAGGAGTGGCATTCAAAAATCTTTGTACATTCAATTCCTCACAGAATCTGATTCCTGTATCGCAGGAAAAGCAGAAATAGATGCTGCATTATACATTGCTTGAGAATTGAGATTACCTCTCTTGGCACTTATTGCAAGTGGTGCATGCTCCCATTGTATTCATAAAAAACATGTACCCATAATCTCTGAAAATGAAGACCATTGATTTACGAAAAACAAAATGAAGAACATTGAGCCGGAGAGGATTAGGTTGTGTGCCAGTGTGGCACTCCACTTCTGGACTCAATTTTTCCAATATGATAGATAAGTTCTTTTGTTTTTCTCAAAAGTGAGAGGTCAAATTTCTCGTTTTGGTTGATGAAAATAGTTTTCTAGTAATTAATACCTCATGTCCTCATCATTTGTATATATTATTTGGTCTCACGGATAGCGAGTTGTACATTATGGACAAGAAGGTATTTTTACAAGTAGGTTCCAAGACTCGAAAAATGATGATGTAGCATTCATATTTTGCTTCTTAATTTAATCACCACCTTATGCTTGTTTTAAAGGTACCTAGTTGCTCTAATCACACACCTAGATTAAAAATTGCGTAGTTAAAGACAAATTTTGTTAGAATACAACAAGAGGGTCTCGAATCTCTCTCCAAATATTCTATAATTTTCTTTGGAAGCTCTTTTCCTCACTAAGTAGAATATTCAAAAATAAAATTGTAGAGACTATAATATTCTTTATTAGAGATAAACTAAGATAAAAAGTAGAATATTAACATTTAATAACAAAGTACACAAAAAGTGAAAATAATTTAGATAAAGTTTTGAACAATAAAAAAATATTTTTAACAATGAAAAAATATTATCTAACACATGCATTTTAAGGATGAAAAAAAACAAATATATTTTATAAGGACTAAAATAAAATAAAAATTACAACAACAAAAATAAATAAAAAACACTAAATTACATAAACCAAAAATATATTTAAATTCACTTTTTTTCATCCTTAATTATACCGAGACACTATGCCTTTATATAGTTGGTATAAAAGATAAACGCGTACAAGTAAAACTTTTATATTAAGAAAATGATGCAAGTTAAGTTATACACTAGTATTGTTTACGGTATCATCTATCACAGTTCACAACTTATCATATATAATAAATTTTAACAAAAATCATATATAACTTATATTTGTAACTATTTTTTTATAGATTTGGATCACGACTTATGTCTTATCCAAGGTCATTAATAAATTTTTCTTTTCACTGTTAAAAAAATATATTTATTAATATATAAAAATAAATAATATATGTAGAAGACTTTTTCAAAAAATTAGAAAATTTTAACTAAAATCAATTTTACTAACAATAATCCAAATACTCACTTAATCTTTTAGGGGGTTAGGAAATTGCAATAAGCGTAGCGCTTTTAGTTGTCAAAAGTATTAAATATATCTGAGTTTGTTTAGATACAAAATTAAAAGTATTTTTGAGAGAGTTTATTTAGATACAAAATTAAAAGTATTTTTGAGAGTTTTTTTATTTAAAAAATTAATATATTTTCAATAGAGAAACTTTTAAAAATACTTCTATCTTATTTATCTTATTTATCAGAGGTCATTGTTAATAAAATATTCTTTTAGTTGCTAAAAAACGAACCATTGAGTTAATCAAATATATCATTTCAAAATCAATTCTAGTAACCCAAATCCAGACATACGCTTATTCTTTCACGGAATCTGAGAATTGCAATAACAAATTAACAATAGTGCTTTTAGCTGTCAAAAAAAGTAGATATTATATATAAATGGTGTTTGTAACTTCTTCTTTTTTTACTTGGTTTGGGTGACGACTTGTGTCCTATCAAAAGTCATATTTAATAAAAATTTCTTTTGATGGCCAAAAAAAGAACTTTTGAATTAATATATACAAATAAATAACATATTTAAAAGAGTTTTTTGGCGTGATTGGTAATACATGCCTATGTTAAAAAAATGCATGTATTTAATAAGAGAGTAAAATGAGAATTTTTTTAATATACAATTTTGATTTTACTACACAATTTTATTTTAAATATATTTTCTCTTTTTCACTCTCTTCGCCTCAACCAAATTATTTCATTTTTCACCCTCTATTTCAATCTTTTTCGTTCCTCATACTTTTTTCCTTTTATTTTATAAAAAAAAAAGGAGCTAAAAGAATAGTGTTGAAATGATTTATTAACTGGGTTAACTTTTTTTATTTGTTTATCTCCAATTGCATAGGATAAAAAAAATGGTTTGACTAAATATATACAAGTAAACATTGTGATCTCCCCCTGCTCCCCCTAATTTTTGTGACACACATTAGAAGCCATCGCTACGCACTTGAAATCAAGAACCTTACAGAGTTTGTACACAACAACCAAGAAATGCTACAATTTACTCCTTTTAATTTGGTGATTGCGGAACTCAGTCACTGCAAGTTTGCAACAAAGTCTACTTCTTAAGTAGTCTACAACAGTTTCATATTTATGCACGCAAAAAGTTTTATACTGTTAATTCCTTAAAATTTATAATAAGGGAAACTTTTAACGTAAGTATTATAAAAATTAATAAAATTATCATAATGGCAAATGCGATTAAATGATAATAATGCATAAATTATTTACTCATACTAAAATAATTAAGAGGAATTAAATTGTTTCTATTAGATCTATAAGCAGTTAAGTGATGTCTTATAACATGCATATGACAGTAGGGGTAAAAAAGTGTTATTTTCAATTTTGAAGAAATAAAAATGAATGAAAATCTTTTATAAGAATCAAAACTAAAAATTTTTTATCTTAAAGGAATAAAAAACAATTTAATATTATATTTTATGATAAATTCAGATTTATATATGATCACATGAAAAGCGTCTCTGTTAGCTATTCGGATAAAATTGGATGGCTTATTCAGATGATTTTCAGAGCTTCGATATGGGGTACATGAACACTTAATTTATTTGTAATATTTGTCCTAAGTCCTAACTAACTAGGCTACATGGTAGAAGTACTCCTATATATTTAGCTAGCTAGGTCCCTGAATCGGAGCACATTAAAAAGAACAAAATTCATGGTTCACAATGCGTTGATGTTTAATATTTGACAGTTTTCCCAGTCTTCAAGGCCTTGATGGATTCTGAACTACAATATTGTAGAGACTACAATATTGATAATCTTATTTGAACTAAAGTAGAATATTCATATTTAATAACAAAGTATTCAAAAAGTGTAAACAATTTAAATAGCATTTTAAATAATTAAAAAATATTTGAATAATGAAAAAAAATTGTTATCATGTCAAATATCAAATAAATATTATGGAATCTAACTTAATTAATTAAATAAGATTTATGAATTATATATTTTTTAGTATCAATTTTTGATTATTATGAATTAAAAAGTATAACACAAATAAATTTCTCAAGATCGAGAAAAAGTATAATCTTCAAAATATATATATAATTTTAATTTTTTTAATTTTTCAAAATTTATAATTTTGGTACTTCTATTTTAAAATAGAAATATTTAGTTTTATATGTTAAAATAGAAACATTTAATTCTCTAATTATGTAAAATATATAACTTTAATCATTACATGAAATCTAAAAAGGTTGTTTGGTATGAAATAATGTGACCCAAATTTAATGATATAATATGAGATTATTTGTTTAATCTATGTTATAATTAGTGATGAATGTAAAGGGGGATAGACTGGTATAATAATCATGGCTAAATAGATAAAAGAAAAAAGAAAGAAAAGTTTAAATTTTTTAAAATTTTTTCGCAAAAAGTGTTAGTGACGAATTTAGCGACGGATTTAACGACAGATAAATTCTGGCTTGAGTAGCGCCACAGATGCTGGATTTTGGCGCGAGTAGCGCCAGATTGGCACGGTTAGCGCCACAGATGCTGGAATTTGGCGCGATTAGCGCCAGAAGTGTCGCGATTCACGCGAGACCTCGGGCAGGGCCTCTATAAAAGGGTCATTTTTCGAGTTTTGACCCAAAATCTTTGCTTCTTCTTCTTCCAGCGCCATTCCTCCATTGATGAATCTCTGAGCTTCGTAAATCTTCATTCTTTGGCCAAAACCTTTAGCTCCCAACATGAAACTTGTAGGAAATTCTCCTCTGAACTAGAATCCTTCATCACTTTTTCCTAAAAATATCAATTGGAGAGATCCCGTTCTCTAGGGAACTTTGAAATACTGAGTTTGGAAGGGAAAGAAGGCGATTCAAGGACGCCAAAGCTTGGAGAAGTGATCCTCCAGCCTTCCTCGACTGTTTAGAGGTAAGAAACTCAAGTTTTACCGATTGATTTGGGAATTTGTTCTTGGGATGAATAGTGACCCTTTTTTGATAGGGCTGGAATTAGACTTGGGTTCTTTAGAAAAGTATGCTAAGGAGGCTGTTCTAATGAATATTGAACTTTGAATCATGACTATTGATGAAGTTTGGTTTTGGCTCTGATATATGTATGAGTAGGAAGAATGTTGGTTATATGGAGGGTATTATGATACGTATGAGCCTAGATTCCTTTACAAAATAGGTTCAGGATACCAAACGGTGAAAATGTGTTGATATAACCAGTTTGATGAATTTGATAATCGTTGATATATGGTCTGGTTAAGATATGGAATTGGCTTATGCAGAGTTTTAGAGAGACTCTAGTGCTTGGTTAGGCTGAGACAGATCTTGCTGAGGGTCTGTGAGTCGCCTATAAGGTGGTTAGTTAAGATAACCTTAAGATAGGGAACAAAAGGGTTTAATGGACCGGATGCATACGGTACGGGGTGTTACAACTGGGGTCCCAGCCCATTCCTGGGTATTTTTTTTTATGTATATGGGTATGTGTATTTTTAAGTTGGTAAGTGTAAAATTGTATAAGTTATTATGATTAGGGTTAAAATTATTATAATGAAAAAAATTATTTTATCTGTAAAAATAGTAAAAAAATTTTAAAGAATATTACATATTATAAGTTAGACATTTAAAAAATTATAAAAGAAAAAAAAATCAATCCCCCTTTAATAAAATTCTAGATCCATCTCTAGTTATAATCAATGTTAATCTTAAAATAATCATCAAAGTTAGTCTCTTAATAATTAATATTTTTAATTTAATAAAAAGATTAAAATTATAAATTTTAAAAAAGTGAAAGACTAAATGTTTCTATTTTAAAATAAAACAACTAAAATTGTGAATTTTGAAAAATAAAGACTAATATTTTAAAATAGAAACCAAAATTACAAAATTTAAAAAATGGGATAACCAAATTAAATCTAACTCTAGTTTAAACATCACAAAAAAGTATAATTTGGCTGAAATTATATATGACAACATAGATTTTATCTTATTTCAGAATACCATCTAAGAATCTCTCATGATCTACTTTTATACATTTACTACAAAATTAACAATTAGTAAACGATTGGCAACTACTGAATACCAATTCCTACCACAGCATTATTAGAACTAACTAATTATATATGTATTACCAATTTTAATAATGAAAACATTCCAAATAATTGAGGTCATAACCCCCAAAGAAACACTTCTAATTAACATAATACACTAAACTATCACAATTTGGTAGCTTATGGAGTAGTTAGTGCGTCGGCATATATAGGGTTCCAAACCAAAAACAAGATACGGGTCATAATTATCATGAACACAAGATACGGGTCACAATTTTTAAAACACCAAAATCCCCTGCGTCCTGCATACATGTCCATGCTTTTCATGGCTGTCGTATCCGATTATTCAAACAATCAGTTTTTGTGTTTGATTCCCATAGAATGGGATTTAATAAGGTCAACCAACCACATAGCCCTCAAATAAAGGGGTAGATCATGACCCTGACAGCTTAGACCAGGCCCAATTTGGGTTTTCTCTAACGTTAAAAATGGACAAGTGCCCTTCTAAAGATAATGTTAGAAGATCATTGTTCATTAGAAAAACTAAGCATGTATAAAGTACACATTGGATGGTTCAATATAAACTAATGAAGCTACTAAATTATGCATGTTACTATAATCACCCTCTCCAAATCTCGGATCATTCAAAATCAATGAGGGCATGAGGAAGCTGTAGTGGGGGTGGCCACCCAATTAATGCTTCCCGATGAAACACTTCATTTTATTTTTGGTTAAGACACCAAGGGTATTCTCTAAGCAATTTTTTTTCTAGTAAATTACTCTGAATACCTATAAATTTTCATAGAATTACATAAATGTCCCCTGTTTTTTTACATTTACAATAATCTACTTCCCTATGGGAGGGACACCGTTTAATATTTTTTTAAATAATTAAAGATTGTTAATGCAATATATAAGAAATGTTGGTATAATATTTTTTCTTTAAATATTTAAGACAGTTGTTTATTTATTCAGAATTCTCATCTACTACTAAATAAACTGAAACAATTTTGTTTCAGTTAATTTATGTCGTGAGATGCTAAATTCAATTTTTTAATTAAACTGACACTGATAATCCACTTATTAATAAAAACAAATTAAAGATGCCCCGTTAACCACACCAATTGGTGACGTCCTATTCTTTTCATCTACTTCTTTGTTTGTTTGAAAGCTGACAAGTTTTACAACCCAATTATTTAGTATGAATAATTTTACCATTCTAAAGTCTATCATTATCGAGTTATATGATGAGTCAAGCAAGAGAAGGATTTGAAATTGCCCCTTTGGATTGAACACTTGATTAAATAAACTGCGCAGCCCTCCCTGAAGTTTTACTATGACAAATATAAACAAAATTACCCCTGAAAAACATATAGTTGACGATTGACCTTTGACAAACTAGCCACTAAATCCAAAACACCCACGTTGAGACCATGCAACTTTGAATATGATGACATTGAGTCATTGATTCAACCATATAGGAGACCGAGTTGAGCGCAAATAGTTGACTTAACCAAGGAATCTACTCATGTTAGTGATGTAGGTTTGCATTTTTTATTTTTTTTTATGTAATACAATGTTATTTAGGTACTTGACGTCTCCATTATTATTGACTTGGCTTCCATTGCCGTACATTGCAAATAACCCGAATCATAGTATCTTACATTGTCAAATCCACCATTGGTCCCATCAAATGCACTTTCACACGAAGCACGTACAAACCATATATATATATATATATATATATATATATATATATATATATATCAATATTCAAAGAATAAAATTGCAATTTTCCCTACAAGTCAACCATACAATACCCTACAACTCTACCCCATGCTACTATATATTACATTAAAAAACTTAATAAATAAATTCAATACAAACAATTTAGGAATTACTATTGATCATAATTCTTAAGTATAGGTCTCTATGCCTAAATTTTCTTCCTTTAATTTTAATTAATCAAACTTTTTTCTTGAAATTTCACCCTTGTTACTCCAAACTTTCAGTGTGATAGTATTACTAGAATGAATTAATTAAAGTTTAAGATTTTAAAATGAGTTTAATATACATGTATTATTAGCATAGAAGTAATTTACACAATCATCAATAAAAAATTATTATTAATATAATTTTTAAATTAATTATTATAAAAATTAATAAATTTATCAATCCATAATTGTTTTATGATTAATATAGGATACAAAACTTTTATATTTTTCTCCTATATATTATTTATTCTTCAAAAATAGCTGCAACTATATATATAATATTGAATTATTATCGATAGAAAATTCTTATACAAGCTTGATAAAGTGCCAGCTAATCCTAAAGTGATAGCTACTACCAACTACCTAGTACAATAAGGCAACATGAATACCAAGAAAAAGAAATTAAGTTATTACAGTCCAATACAATTTCTTGAGGAAGTGACTCCACCATCCACAACAAGATTATGACCACTAACATACTTAGATTCATCACTAGCAAGATAAAGAGCAGCCTCAGCAATGTCCCAAGTCCTCAAAGTTGGTCCTCTCAAGTTGGCAAGCCCTCTAACAAACTCCTCAATCTTCTCCACCTCCTCTGGGAAGGGCACCCCAAAATTAATGCCCTCATCATCATCATCACAAGGCTTCCATGCATTCACAAGCATGGAAGTGGCCACCCCAAATGGTGAAATGCAATTGACCCTAATCCCATACCTCCCCAACTCACAAGCAGTGTTCTTTGTAATTCCAACTATGGCATGCTTTGAGGCAGTGTAGGCATGTGGTCCAAGCCCCCCCATGACCCCAGCCACACTAGAAGTTGAAATGATGCACCCTACCCCTCTTGGAATCATCACCCTTGCAGCATGCTTGATCCCTAAGGCCACACCCTTCACATTCACACACATCACTTTGTCAAACTCATCAGGGTCAAAGTTGACAATGCTCTTGTTCTTGGACTGGTTCCCTAGCACCCCAGCATTGTTGAACATGATGTCAAGGTGTCCAAAGCGAGAAATGGTGGAACTAACTAAGTTTTCAACCTCTTTTTCAATGCTGACATCACAGTGGACATAGGTTGCTGAAGGAGATAGTGTCTCTGCTAGCATAGCTCCGGCTGCATCTTCAACATCAGCAATCACCACCTTTGCACCATGCTTCACAAAAACTCTCACGGTTGCTTCTCCTATGCCCCTGGCACCCCCAGTTACTATAGCAACTTTGCCTTCCAACCTATATTAGTATCAAACATAAGAACATTGTGTAAGAGAAATAATAATAATAAATGATATGCTTTAGTTTGTTCTTTTTATGTGTATAATCTAGCAGGATATTAATTATTTCCTTATCTCGTGTCAAGAATTTCATCCTCAATGTATCAAAAAATATCTACCGAAAGAACTCAGTTCCTTAAATAAATTTTTATACTTTAAAAGATTAGTATCTGGCTCTCGAGTTAAAATAAATAATTCCATGTATATTATTAGACCATGCTAAAAATGTACACTTTTATAAAAAAAATAAAATAAATAAAGTTGTGCTTTTTCTCCTTAGATTAAAGATTGTGGATTAGCCATTGGGTGGAAGAGACTTTTTTTCCCATTTTTCTTTGTCAAACAAAAAATTGTTTGCAAAATGTAAAGAGAAACAGAGAAATTAGATTAGAGATATATACAAATATTTAAACATTTGGTACCTTTTAGATGAAGGGGAAAAAGCGGTGTCTGTGATCTGTGGAGGAACTCCCTGAAGAGGTTTCTCAGACATTACAATCATGGTTGAGACTAGTGAGGGAGCAAAAGGAGAGAGAGACAGAGACAGAGGAAGCAGAGGGGATTGAGAAATGAATGAGTACGTGGTGTTACAAGCGCAAAACCAGTAGATATATATACACACATAACACTTATGTGTCGTGTGTGAGGGTTGCTTCCAAAATTTGTTTCTTCCTTTTCTATTTGGTAGCTTAAATAGTATGAATCTGACAAGAAATTGATCTTTTAGTGTCATTTAATGACTGTTAAATTAATCTTTTAAAAGTTTAAAAGTTGAAATGCTGTTGAATATATACTTGAATTGGCTTTAAAAGGATAAAAATTGGTCGCAGTGAATGGATATCGCAATTGCTAAGTAAAATTTATCTGCAGTGTTTTTCTTTATCAGTTCTTTGGATTAAGAATGAAATATATATATATATATATATATATATATATAGAGAGAGAGAGAGAGAGAGAGAGAGAGAGAGAGAAAAGAATGAAAAAGATGCTCTTTAGATGGAAAAAAATAAGAAAGAAGGAAATAAAAGATTTTTTCTCAGTTTGTTTGAATGGATGAAAAAGAAAATAAAAATAAATTAATGAATTACATGAAAAATAATTTATAATAGTTTAAAAATATTTTTTGTTATTTTATATTTTCTTAAAATAAAATTATTTATTATTTTTAAAACACATATACTATCAAAAAAATGAAAAATTAGTCCAGAAAAATGAAAAAAAGAGAAATCATTCTTCTCATATTTGATTCCAGTTTGGAAAAGAAATAATTTTCTAATAGATCCTAGAAAAATAATTATACACATAATCTTTAAAAATATTATGAAACTATTATAAATTATTTTTCATGTAATTAATTAAT
>PYAF01003436.1:714062-740244 GCA_007407185.1 Glycine tomentella
GACCCCGTGTAAAAATGAAATTAAACAATTTTATATTCAATAACCAATAAAATTTAGATAATTATCTTATTTTAATCATTAATATTGTGACCATCACATATAATATTTATCTTTAATTATAATAAATGAATGTAAGAATTCAAATGTTCATTAATGACACAATTAAAATCATTATCATTCAATAATACCTAACAATTAATGTACATTTAAAATCCACTTTCTATTAAATGTCCAACAATTTAATACTTCTTTCCTTCCTATTTAAAGTCAAAGTTTAAAATAGTATTTGTTTCTTTTTATAAGGCTCATATCTTTATATTAATTATTTTTAGACTTAAAATATCTCTCATTAAAAGAAGAAAAAAAATGTATTGACAAACTATTAGAAGAAAGTGAAGTATTAATGACAATAATAGTTTTGAAAAAAGCTATAAATTTAAGGTACAATGAATGTTTTCAACTAAATTAACTATCTTGATGAATTAGGTAATTGGGTCTTATATATAGGAACAAAGGAAATATAACTATTTAATAAATAAAAATAAAATAACTAAAATTTTATAAAATACCCTTATTTTGGATCCATCAAAACTTCCTTACTTTATACTTTCTTAGGACTCAAATATAAGAAAAATTAACTACTTATTGTTGTAATTAAAAAACTTAATTTATTGGTTCAATCCTCAATTTTAGATATGTTTTTTTTGTTAAATTAAACCCCAGACCTTAAGAATTAAAGACAATATCAAAAAATTTATAATACTCACACATTATATTCAACCAAGTTTAATTCATTTAAGTTGTGGGTCATTAGTTGATGGGCCTAATCAAATGGGTTGTTTAAACCCTAGACCTTAAGAATTAAAGACGATATCAAAAAATTTATAATGCTCACACTATATTCAATCAAGTTTAATCCATTTAAGTTGTGGGTCATTAATTGATGGACCTAATCAAATTAATTGATCTATATATCAAACTCTACTAATGAACACTTAGACCAATAGCATCATCTCCGAACCAATGGATATTATTCTCTGGGAATATTTTTAGCTAGGTTTTTCACAAAATATTTTCCTAGGTTTTTCACAAAAAAATTTCCATGAAGGACAATGAAAATCTAACTTTCTTGAGTTAATCCTTGAAATATTCTTATGTATGTTTCACATGAATCACGTGCTAATTAATAACGTCCAAAATTACAAACAAAGCAATTCTCATTAATTAAATCAAAGAATGGTATATGTAGGAAGACCTCTTGAGACCAAAAAACAAAAGGAGAGGGACCACACCATTGATGGATTTTACACCACAAAAGACCTTAGTAAAATGCTTCCGATTCGCTGATACTGATGTATTGCGCTTCTGGTCCCCAAACATATGTTCATAGAAAACTTAAAGACAACGAAAGAAAGTAGAATACAACTTACTCGGCCCTATTCGCTTTGTTATTTAGTTGTGCATTATCTTCCATCATCATAATTAAAAGACCAACTTTGAACACTATCACTTGTTCTCTTATTTAAAATGCTTTTGCTTCAATTTGTAACAAGTTCTAAACCAAAACTTTGAGGGGCAACATGAATAAAGAAGAAATATTGTGCTCAAGCACAGGCACATTAATTAACTAGGACCATGATATAAGTAACATGAACATACAAAACAACGAAGATAAAGATAGTTATCATATTATAACACAACCAAAAACAACTTTTAAGTGGCCAAATACATTTTTAAAGTATATGTCGTGTTTCATGCATTGTGCCCAACATCTTTCCATCACAGTCATTTTTGAAATATGCTTCATGCTTTCGAAATATGTGCTTCAGATTTAAAAGTCTTGGAGGACCCGGCGGCAGTAATTACTATAAGGATAACAAATTAAAGCTTTTCCTACATTAGGGAAAAGAAAAGTGTTTTAATATTTTTCTGATCTTTATGTTTTTATGGACTTAATATCAAGGTATATTTCACAGAATAATCAGACTACTGAACCTAGCATGCACATCCATGTAGCCCATTTGGGCATCTGGTGCGCATGCACTAAGTGGCAATGACCAACTCTTTCACAAGGCTTCTGCTTCTTATACCATTCATTTTTCTAATAATAGCGAACTTTCAAAATATCCTTTATTATTTTACGCGTTTTGCTTTATACAGATCCCATACTTCATACGGATTGACGAACCCATAAGAATCTTATGGATTAGCGAATCCGTAAGTTTTTTTTTACATTAAAAATATATTTTATGAAATAATTTAAAATAATGGCATAGACAGGTCTCGGACCTACAACCTTCGCATTATTAATACGCTCCTCCAACCAACTGAGCTAACAGGTCAATTATGTTTAAAAGTAATCAATGTTGACATATATAACACTAAATTTTTAATGTATATTTAATACACATATAATTTTACATAATTAATTTTGTAACAATTAATTTTGATCTAATAATTAATTTATAGTTTAATTTATCTAATAATTTATAGTTTAATTTATCAAACATGCGAATTTATCTATAAATTTTGTTTTGTAACATATAAGTTTGCATGTTTGATAAATTAAACTATAAATTATTAGATAAATTAAACTATAAATTAATTATTAGATAAAAAATAATTGTTACAAAATTTATTATGTAAAATTATATGTGTATTAAATATACATTAAAAAATTTAGTGTTATATATACCAACGTTAATTATTTTTAAACATAATTGGCCTGTTAGCTCAGTTGGTTGGAGCAGCATATTAATAACACGAAAGTCGCAGGTTTGAGGCCTGTCTATGCCATTATTTTAAATTATTTCGTAAAATATATTTTAACGTAAAAAAAACTTACGGATTACCCAATCCGTAAAAGAAAAAAAAATATACAAATTGGGCCCAATCCGTAAAATAAAATAAAAACTTACGGATTACCCAATCTGTAAAAGAAAAAAACTTACGAATTGGTCCAATCCGTAAGGTTACGGATTCGCCAATCCATAAAAAAACTCATACGAATTTTCGAATCTGTAAGGTTCTTACGGATTCACCAATTCGTATGAATTATGCGGATCTGTATGAAGCATAACGCGTAAAATAGCGAAGAATATTTTGGAAATTTCACTGTTACGAAATGGTGCATTAGAAAAACTAATGGTGTAGGAAGCATAAGCCCTTACACAAATGCATGGGCTTCACATATGTATTTTCAGATGGGCTTAGGCTTAAAACTCGACAATAAAGCCTAAGGTTTTCCTAGATTTTTTTATATATAAAAACTGTTGTATAATTCTTATGTTCTGTTTTTATGTTTTCTTTCTTCAACTAATTAATGGTATAAATTAAAATAAAAAATTGTCGAGTTCATTTGGGCATCAATCGAAGATGCACTATTTGATCAGTTATTGTTTCTTGCACCTTCAAGTTGTTTTTTTCACCTTTTTTGGCTTATGGAATGAACAATCCAAAATATAAAATTACATTCCGGATTGATTACAGAGTTTAACTTTTGGAATCACCAATCTGTAAGGTAAAAATAAACATTTTGGAAATGATGCAAAAGCAATTGGAGGTGCAAAAAACAACAACTCATTTTTGGCCATTACAAAAAATGGGCTTCACAGTTTTTTTGTGAGCTATGGGCTTCATTGTTCACACAAGTATTGCTGATGGGCTAAGGTTGATTTCTCAACAATTTCCCTGGTAATTCCTTTCTGCACCCCTTTTATGCTTCATGCACTCTCAAATGTTGTAAAATTTCCATATAACCCTCCCTTTATTACAAAAATCGTCATTTTGAAAGTGTTTAGGTATTTTGGAATAGGTTTTCGGATTACTTATATACTTCCAAAATAGCTATTATGGAATATGAATTCCAAAATAGTTATTCTTGAGGTGTAGTAATCTGGAATAGCTATTCGAGAAACCTATTATGGAATACCTATTCTAAAATATGAAAATCATATTCTAAAATAAGGTGGCAGAATGTCGAGAACTCAAAAAGGTGTGTGTGCTAATTAGAGTGCTGAGTTATACCTCCAATAATGCTTTATATAGAAGTTGGTCATCTCAATTGTTATCTCCTCCATGACTGACCGACTCTCGGATGTCTATATCTAATTCTAGACCTAATAGACATCAAGTTGAATCGTTTAAGGTTGTTGGATCTAGTTCATATGAGCTACAACTCCCGAATGTAAGATACTTCCATTGCATCTTCATCTTCATCATATGGAGTTTATTCATGATGTTATTTTTTATATTTCTTTATCATATAAGGTGTGATGGTAGTAATGTTGGTGTTTGCGTCCAATGGTTGTTGGGTGGTTGGGTGAAGGTGGGGGCACATTGGTTGACAGCTAGGGTTGTGAAAGTGAGGGAAGGGGTGTTGACTATTACACAAAGGATAATTTTGTCCTTTAGTTATTATTGTAGGTACATCAAGCAAAAATAGGGTGCAGGAAGTAATTCCCTTGTATCCTACCCAACCTAGGTTCGCTCATCTTTGACCAGAAAAGAGAGAGAAAGAAAGTAGTTCTTTACATTCATCTTTAACTTTTTGAGCAAGGATATATATTCTGCTTTTGATTCTCTTATATTTTATATTACCATTTTTATTTATAGCAACAGCCATTTTTAGACAGTGCATTGATATATAATTTCAAATATATTGGAGCCACTATATTCAAATAGATATTTGTCCAACACCTTTTAGAGAGGAAAATCATTTGAATAGAATCTTCTTATTAGGTATATAGGAGCTAGCGGAATTTCAGTTCTATATCTGCATTCTAACATTTAAGTCAGTATTCATAAGAAAAGAATGATTATATAAAAGTTTAAGAGACAATACCTAAGGCATATATCATTTATTTATATTATTTCTATTTGGGCTATATATTGTAGTGTTTCCTATGTGATGAGACGTAAAAAATGCCTCCAAAGATGAATCTAGTTATAAAATTTCATGTGCCTGTTAAAAAAACTTTGGGGGTATTTGATTTGGTGCTCTGATTATATTTAGTTTGTGCACTACTAGAAAGCTATCAGTTTTATGGATTAGCTATTGAGTTTGAAAGTATTGGACTATTATACATTGACTTGATTCATAATCTTAGGTCTGAATTTTCTAGAGAAGGGCCCAGAACAATATCAAAGAACTATATATGTGCTGTGAGTATGTGGGAAAGGGAAGGAAAATAACTATCCCATGTATTCATTAATCAAATAATGCATCCAAAAAAAAATGTGGATAAATTTCTGCTTATATTTTGAAATAAAATTAAGATAGAAGAGATTATAAATATTGACCACATGTGCCTTTGGGGATTTGATTTTTAACAACGGATTTCTTGCATGCATATTATTTTTCAATGTCTTTCTAGAATAAGTTGTAGTTTTCTCATTTGCGCTAATGATTAGAAGTAATTTTCTCATTTTTAAGAAGGTAATGAAGAGTGAATACAAAGAAAGAATTGAGGGTAGTTAGTGAAGTGACTAAGATAAACTAAGCTTTTAGCTAGTGTTTACTTTAAATATCAAACTCATTAACTTGTCTTGCTTCCAAATTTAAACCAACTCAATTTTCAATCTGTTTTTGGCTTTTGGCTTTTTACTTCAACTATGGCTGATCATGACCTTCTAGAAGCTCATTCGTATCTATGAATATTGCTTTATCCACTTTTCTTGCTAGTTGATAAAAGTACTGTTTTACTATTTTGAGTATATAATCTCTCTCTCTCTCTCTCTCTCTCTCTCTCTCTCTCTCTCTCTCTCCTCCACGCTTATTCTATTATAGTATTATACTCAATGTACCAAGTTAGGTACACACTATATGATCACAATTTTCTTATAACAAGATTGTCAAGAACTCGCTGTTTCAAAAGATAAAGGATTTGGATGTATAGTTTAGCATTATTAGATAGAATTGTTTTTTATTAAACATTTAATATATTTAAGAATGATATTTTAGAAGTGAGTTTAAAAGAACTGATTTTGTTTCGATAGTAGAGTATAGTTATTTTTGAACTGTAATATAAATATATTTTGAGTCTCACCTATAAAGCCAATTCTTACCGACTTAAGGTCTAACATTTTATGATTTTAGAGTTGAAAAACTTAGATTATCAAGTGAAGGTAAAATAACGTAGTGCGTGTAACACAGATAACAAGAGTAGTTCATTTGGTGGGGTCCAAAAATGCCAATTCAGTCTTAGGCAGGTGAAAACACCACATTGAAGGTCACCAACCGGAGATTTGTGGGACACAAAAGGGAAATAGAGCAGTTGCTGTATAACCGAACTCCACTAATAAACTAGCTATTAGGCTATGTATGAGTCAATCAATGAAGAAACTAACCAAAAGCACAGAGTTAGCTTAACAAGAAGAAAAGGTGCCAACGGAATTCCCCCACCATATATACATACATTAATCAGCCAACATTTTGATGTGCCTATGCAGTGTCTAGACTGTTTGTTGAAGGCGATCTTCATTCTTAAAATTGAAAAAAGTTCCTCAATTGCTTGCCCCAACTTCCCAAAGCAATTCCCAACGATTTCAAGCAAAGTTTATGCAAGTTTATATATACAATGTTATATTTTTCACTTCCTATAGAAAAAATAAGGAAAGATTGAAGAAGAAAAGTTTAATTTTATATGTCAACATAAAGATTTTTAAACTATCAATTAATTAGACAACACTCTAAATATAATTTTTTTTAATAATTAATACAAAAGTTCACAAATCCGTCTTACATAACTATTTATGATTAGATGATAATTAAATTTAAAATCCGTGTAAAAATTCTTTACAATTGTATGTTTGAGTGTGATGAATTAAAACTCTTTACTTTGCCACGTTCGTTCTTCGTACCAACGTATAACACTCTCCTACACAATCACATCATTATTTATGTTCAGAAAATATTTTGATTGAGCAAAGCATGCAATTAAGATCAGTGGGTGGTCCCATATGATGCTACATCTTCTTGATTCTGTTGCGCTTAATGTTAGTATATGATTAAAACTGTTCCCGTATTAAGGCTTCTCCTAACATATTATTAAAGACCGAGTATTTTGATGGAGTGCTCCAAAAGGTTACAAACTTAGAATGGAAGGGTGTGTATAATGGGAAATGGATCAAGTCACATTAAGTATCAAATTTAATATAAAAAATAGTATACTTTTTTATAGCTTTTGATAAAAAAATAAATTTAATCTTGAATCATGTAATATTAAATTGTAGATTACTTAAACATTAATAAATATATAATTACTAATTTATTCACCAAAAAAATTTAATTACTAATTTAAATAGTACATTTTACGATAAAAAAATGATGTTATATTAAATACTATTTTAAACTATTGATTAGTTTTAAATTATCTGAAATTTTGTAAACAGAAATAATTTACTTCATATTAATAAATTTGAATTTAAATGTTGGATTAATATAATTATTTTTGTAAAACTTATTAAAAGTGTAATTTCATAAGGTTTTACATCTAATTTCTATTTATCTTATCTTGTGTGTGTACAAATTATTTCACTTCCAATAATCAGAATTCAGATTATATCAGATAAATAAACACACGTAGGACAGAGCAGAACAACGAGTCTTGCACTGTAGACTGTATAACAAGTGAACAATTAATTAGGGTTAATAACAACAACAACAACTAGTTTAATTCATGCATGTGATGGAGAATTTGTGGGGGGAAACTGAAAAGTGCATGTACGTAGAAGATGAAAAGGGAAGGTGGCAAAAAGGCAGTTCCACTGTCCACTCATGGTGTTGGAAAGCGCTTTTCAAAAAGCAGTGGATCTAGAAAAATAATTAAGAGAGACACTAGTGACAGATCTAAGAAAATTTACTTATGTTCATATACTTAGTGACGGGATTTGGAGCAGTGTTTCTGAATTTTTTTAAAGAAAATTTTAAAAAATAAATAATTATAAACCATAATCTAAATAAACAAATAAATAGTTAGATTAAATTACTGATCTGGATTGAATAGAACAATGAAAAAAAGTTTATTGTAACTTGCGATGAGATTTCAAGAGACCACGATGACAAAATGAAAGTTAATTTAGATATAAGTATTGAGTTTGAAATCTTTGAACATGAGCTGTTACAATATAAACTAAAATATTTCTACAAAATGCATATGATTAAATTGTATTTCTCATTTCAATAAAGAACAAATACTTTAATCTCCTTATAAACAAATGCTAATGCATGAATTATAAATAAAAATAATTAACAAGCACAACAAATTATATAATAAACACTAAAAATAATTAACAATTCCTACAAATAAGTGTTAAAAGGTATGTTAAAGGTATATTCATAAGCCGGATCCGCCCATGTTCACATGTACCTAACAACTGAACCTTTTGTTCTTATCTTTGTTATTTTCGAAAGTTCAATGATAATTACTTAATACATACAGAGAAAGAATCAAAGTCTTTAAGGGTAAGCATATATTTCCCAAGGAAAATAAACTTCTTCGATCTGTTCAAGGACAGCTCAAGAAATTTTTTATCAAAAAAGGTGATTTTATAAAATTATATTACCAAACTATGTAGTTTAAAAACTATCAAGATGAATAATTTTCACTTTTAACATTTATGATAATTATAACTATTTTAGAAATATGACTTTTTTATTTCAATTGTAATTATAATTAACGTAAAAAAATTATTTTTCTACATCATTTATAATTACAACCAATATAAAAAATCAAAAGCACTCATTTTCCATTAATTCTTTTAAATTGTATTAGTTATACGTTTAGTAAATAATTTTACGAAATCACCTATTTGTAAAAAAAATCTGACAACTTCATATCCAAAACGCATCATTATAAATTGTAGTCAGACAGTATCATATAATTTTTATTTTTTATTAAGATAAATATATGTAAAGTAAATTTCAATATCACTTTAACGAAGGAAATTGGGGTAGCGTAAATGTTTATTTGAAGAGAAAATGTTTACTTGCAATTGACAATTAATAAAACAGTTTTTAAGCAATGAGTAAAGGATCAGGTTTTAGCTAGATTTGTTTTTAAGTAAGTACTATTAAATATTCATTGTGATTTTACGATACTCATTGATCAACTTTATACTTTAAATATTGACATGAATCCATAAGTTTAGTTTCTTTCTTTTTTAACATCAATCCACAAGTTTACTTAAACTTTAATTCTTAGATCAAAGAGCCTAAGCACGTACTAATACCTGAGAAAAATTAATAAAGGAACTTTTTTTAAGATCAAAGATTTTGAGATAAATGATAAACCAAGTCTTATTAATTTCTAACAAGGTTCATTAGATGTTCAACTTTCAATTCAATGTTTAAAGAGTATTTTCAACACAAATCAAACTAAACATCAAAATATGAATTATCAAATTAACTATATCAAACATTAAGCATAAAAGAAGAACATTAATAACATTAAAGATAGAAGAAGAACATTAATATATATATATATATATATATATTATATAAAAGTATGAAATCAGATTAAAAGTTATAAAGAGTACATATATAAGAGTCAACTTAGTTACATCCAATCCAACCCAACAAATGTGAGTTCAACTCTTCATAGATATGTGTAGAACAAAAAATGAGCAAGAAATGAAGAAGATGGATGATGGAGCCATAGGAAGCACTATAAAGAATGATAAATTTAAATGCAGATAAATGACTTAACTAATGTTCGCAAATATTTTATAAATCTGGTTAATTTCAGTATCCAATCTTCTGAAATTGTTTATTTTTCATAATTATTTTGTCATTGAGAGAAAGAGAGAGTAATACGTACTAGTATCATTGTTAATTTCTAAGGGAAAAGAGAGAGATAGAGAGTAGTAATAAATAACACGTTGAATATAAAAAAGCACGAAAAGTGATTTCCATAATTGCATGCGGGGTATGTCCCATTGGCATCCCAGACCGTTTGGGTCCACACGGGCGCCGATTTTCTTTTGTCTGATCAAACGCCGTTTTCAAAAGGTCTTTCTTAACAAACGCTCTTTCTCTGTAATCATAATTATTTGGAATTTGTGAAGGCATTACCTGCATTATAAATTATAACTATTATCTTTATTTTCCTTTTTAATTACTGGATCTTGTATTGAGGATTCAGGTGGAAATAAGTCAGATTAGTAAGAATTTATGGTCTTAGTATAATATTATGTTTAGGTCCTGTTAGATTATTTGATTAATAAAGTTTGACTCAAGTTATTTGAATTATTTTGACATAAATTAGACTTATAAATTTATTGTTTATGTAATATTTTAGGATTTATTGCAAAATAAATTATAATTTATCACTAAGGTCAAATTAGATCTTAAAACTAGGTCTTATTATTTATGTACTATTTGAAAGTTCTAAATAAAAAATATACTTACGACTTTTTGTAATTTATGTTTTTTTTTTTTTAAAGGCAAAACGGTGTTTGTTTGTCTCAACAGCAAACAAAACAAATAGAAGTTGGGAACATGACAAAGTAGACAAGATGATGCTTGTAAGGGTCACAATCAGCTATACCCCAAGTTCCAACATTGTCTCCTTTTGCTTAAAAAAGTCTTCGGTTTGATGTGGAAAGTGAAATATCTATCATATATATATATATATATATATATATATATATATATATAATTTAGATACTTTATTTATTAGTATCGTTCCAAAATTTTGTTCAATAATGTAGTAATATTCAATTTTAGTTTGGATAATTTTTTCTATAAATATTTATCAAAATTACGTATTTAAGTTCATTTTAATTTAAAAGAGAAACCCAATATTTTATAGAGAAATTTCAAATCCATACGGTATTTATTAACATTTGATTAATTGTTGTTTATGCAATTATACGTATCATTTTGCTTTGAAATGAATATTGGTAGTGGCAGTAGTCTTACTTGGCATTTAAAAAAAAAGAAGGGTCGCAGTTGTGTGTAGAGGAATTGATGTCGGATTTGAACAGTAAGTCAAGATTAGTCTTTGGTAATCTCAAACTACCTCTTCACTAATTACATCTCTCTCGTTCTTTCACTGTATTTAATCTTGATTATATTTTTAATTTATTGTAATAAAAAGGTTGTTAAAATGTACTATGCTAAAAGTTTATTAAAATCACAATGAAATACATCGATAATACAGCATTTCTTAACAAACTTTTAAATTCTTTAATCAATATTTTTATAGCAGAGAGAAAGATTTGTCTTTATCATATTATTATATTATAAGCTTATAGGAGTAACTGAATCCAAAAGTAACGTCATCCAAGACCACCTACCGCATCATAAGGGCCACAATGCGCGCCCTTCAAAGGATTAAAAATAGGTGATAGCATAGCACTATGACCCTCTCAATATTTAATTAATTTTAACATATGAGTTTGTTTTTATATATATTATCATAAAAATTCACATTATTTAACCAATAAAAAATTATTTTAGGTACATTTTAAAACTAATTATCATGAAAATAAATATTATAAAAATAAATAATATAACCATTAAATTCAGCAATATATTAAAATCTAAAAATATCTACCAAGTGAGTAAATACTAAAATAAAGTCTTAACTACTATTTTTAACCTTTTCACTACAAATAATAAATATTTCTCTCCTACACACACAAACAGTACCTGTCTTCACGTCTCTAACTAACACTCACTCCACCCCATATATTAAATTATTCATTCATTTTCTCTTTCCTAATGACAAAAACAAAATAATTAAAAAAAAAAAACAAAACTCTCTCTCGCTCTCTTTCTCTCTTCCCTTCCCACGTTGAAACCACCGGAAAACGCAGCGTCGCCGGAGCGAAGATCGGAAAACGCAGCGTCGCCGGAGCACATAATTAGGGTTTCTCGAAGAATGCCACTCTGCAGGCACCACATACGGAGCGCGCACGCTCTGGCGGATCCGGAGCTGCGCCGCACCGCCGATAGCGACGACTCCGAAGTGCTCCTCGAAGCCGTCGCAATGTCCGGACTAGTCGGATTTCTCCGCCAGCTCGGCGACCTCGCTCAGTCAGTTCGCATTCTCTCTCTCTCTCTCTAACTTCTCTCTCTAAAACCGCTTCCGTCGTCGTTGCGGTGGTTACGCAATCCGAGTTGCGCTCGTGGTTTGCTTGATCGCGATTAGTTTAACAGTGTATTGCTGGGTTTGAAGAAATTAAAAAGTTCTCGTTTAATGCAATGTTTAAAATTTAATTATTGTTCAGTTCATGGAGTATGTTAATGGAGCGTGCGTTGATTCAGCTAGTGTGTTTTTTTTTTTTTTTTTTTTTTTTGCATTTTCTTTTGTCTGTTGTTTGTGTTTGGAACTTTGTTAGTTCGTTCGATAGATGGAGTAGGTGGCTGATAAGAGCTTCTTCTTCTTCTTCTTCTTTTTAACTTTTTTGTAATGTTTTGTGATCGTTGTTTAATTTTGTTTTCGTTTTGATTATAATTATTGCCTTTTATTTGTGTTTTTTCCTTGATTTTTCATTAGCTTTTGGTTCTTTTTCTTTGTATGTAGCTACTTTTTGGGAGGATGAAAAGGGGAGAGAAAAGGCGATTGGTACATAGATTGGTTTAAATTCTGGGTTGAAAATGAGAAGATGTTGTATGGCTTTGTATCTATGTATGGGTGTTTGATTGAACGATGTGTGGATTACAACTCTTCGATTGATGTTTTCGATTTGAAGAATCGATTTATTTGGCTTAAATATGATTGAACTGTTGATAAAGTATGCTTTATGATGTTTTTGGGTATTTGCAGATTTTTAACTTTTGAAATCACTGAAGGAGAAAATGCAATTTAAGTAGCTTATCTTTAAGCTGATTAGAATTAGAATTACAGATTTTTTGATTTTGAGTGAGTGTTAAGGATTCAAGGGATCCGCTTTCTGCAACCTCCTCATCAACCACCTGAACTGAGCCCAGGTGGCGTAAGGCTTGGTTGATTGTGTGATGAATTATTTTTAAAAAATACTATTCTGTCAAATAGTTTTGAAGAACTGTTTGTTTGGTAAGTATCAACTTGAATACAGTTTTAGAGATGAAAAATAATAATAAAATTGCTTGGTAAATTTATTTTGAGAATTTGTTTTGGAACAGGATTAAAAACAGAATTAATTGTTTCCTTGTTTCTAGAATTAAAAAAAGCCAAAGTGAAAACATAAACAGCCTGTAGCTGTTTATGTTTTTCAGTTTTTAAATCAATTTAATTGGAAATAGTTTTGAAAATTAGCTTTTAAATGAAGGTACTTATTTTTTATTTTAAAAAAAAAACTGTTGAAACAGTTTAAACAGGACCTTAATCTTGTGAGTTTAATTCAAATGCTTCTGGTATGAAATTTATGTATCTCACAAGTTGCAGTAATAGTGACATTCTTTTCCTTGCAATTCATTTTTAGAAAATTAGTTCCATTTTGTAGAGTGCCCATCATCAATAGTTGACATTTTAAATTATAATTTTTACAGCCACTATCGTCTGTAATTTTTCTGCATTTAACTGTATCATTTTTTTTAGGTTTGCTGCTGAGTTGTTCCATGACTTACATGAAGAAGTACTGGCTACTACCGCAAGAGGCCACAGTCTTATGTCTCGTGTTCAACAGCTTGAGGCTGAAGTTCCAGCACTAGAGAAAGTTTTTTTGTCGCAAACTCATCATTCATCATATTTTACAAATGGAGGTTAAATTAATCAGTACAGAGTTTTTTTTGTTTATTGTTTTTCTGAAATTTGTCATTGACAAGCGATAGCATTCCCTTGACAACTTTTAACAAGCTTCTTGCATTGCAGGGATTGAATGGCATCCTAATCTTCGGTCTGAACAGAATCTTGTTACACGGGGAGACTTACCTCGATTTATAATGGATTCATATGAAGAATGCCGTGGTCCTCCAAGATTGTTCCTTCTGGACAAGTATGGTGACTTTATTCACAGAACATAAATTTTAGAACAAATAAAAGATTTATTACTATGTTATGTTATTGATATTTGAACCTTTTTTTTTCTTTTGGCTCTGAAAGGTTTGATGTGGCGGGGGCTGGGGCATGCCTGAAGCGTTATACTGATCCGTCATTCTTTATAGTGGAGTCTGCTTCCTCTGGAAAAGCAACAGTAGAAGTTCAAAGGGAAAAGAAAATTCGTAAAGTTAAGGTACTAAAGCACTGATTCTAACATTTAATATCACAATTTTCTGGAAAATTGTTTTTTATGGCACATGAAGCAATTTTATGCAATGGAAAATTGAATGCCTGCAATTTTGAATGTATAATACGTATATATTTTTGTTTCCAGCAAAAGAAAGGAACACGACTGCGGAATGGTGAAACCCCTGAAGTTGTACGGTCACATGTAAAGTAAGCTCCACTAATTTTATTGTGGTGCATTAATTATTCTTCTGGTTTTAGAGATGCAAAAATTTGTGACTCAATCCATTTCTATTATTGCAGACTGCATCAGTTACTTCTTCAGGAGCGCATTGAGAATGCTTGTGGGGATCCTGCTCGTCTTGTGAAGTTGAAAAAGAAACAATTGAATGGATCTGCAGTTGAAGCAAAAACTGGGAAAAGTTACATGGAGAAAATTCTGGAAATCCCCTCGCCTGATTATAAAATGGTTTGTGAAACTTCAATCATTCCACAGCCTGGTAAGTTGGTGTCAGATGATACTAGTGAAAGTGGGATTAAAATACTTGAAATCAGTAGCATTACTCCTATGAATAGGTCTTTGGGAAATGAAAACACATGGTCATCACCAAATGAGCAGGAACTGGTAGTGAATTCATACTCAAAAAGGGATCGGGACACAGATGGATATATTGTGGAGGTGAATGAACAAATCTCTGGTGGTGTAACAGAGGAAATGTCTTCTGATTATCTAAAGGAACTCAATGAAGCAGGATCAGTATTTGATGAACAAAATAAAAGAGATTGCAACTTAGATAGCTACCACTCTGATGATGTGATTAGTGAGGTTGATGATTATATGGATGCATTAGCTACCATTGAGTCTGAATTGGATACAGATAATGAGGGTGGATCTATGAAAGACTCATTAAATATTCAAAATTTAACTGAATCAAATGGCAAAGGTGAACCTCAACTGCGAGCTCGATTTTCAGATTCTCAATCATTTGGGGACTCCTTGACTTCTGAAGAAATTAGTTCATTGGAACAAGATAGAAATGGAGAGCATAATGAAGTGCAAGGTCAGCTGTCAGATTCTCTGTCAACAGGGACCTCCTGGGCATCCGATGATAATGGTCCATTCAGAAGAGATATAAGTGAAGACCATTCCCAACTACAAGCACAGTTTTCAGATTTTCAATCTATCAGAAACTCCACATCAAGGATTGAAGATATGTCATCCAACCAGCTTCCCCCTACTTTTGAGTTGCAAAGGACTTACTGTCATGAGTTTGTTGTGCATGATGATGCACATGTTCAGGGTGAAGTGATTTCTGATTCTAGACCAGTCTCTTCTCGTTCATGTCTGATGGATTCTGGACATTTAATGTTTTCTAGTGATCTTGGAGCTGTCTCACCAGTGTCCCTATCTGCAGGGATTCAATCACATGAAACACACTCCGGCCCCGTTGAGCTTCATTTAAGAATAGAAGATGATGATGAAGAAAAGAAGTGTCTCGTTGAATCTATAGTGGCCCGATCTGATGCTCTCTACCCAATAAGAGATGATGCTTTCCCAGTGGTTTCTTTTGATAACAATTCTTTGAACTTGGATGTTTGTGATCCCCATGTCCATTCCAATTATCTGTTACAAACTTCTAATGAATTAAACTTAGCTCATGAAGGTGAATCTGGTGATCATTCTGGGATCAAAGTTTTGCAGGCAGAATCTCTTAATGAATGCTCTTCTGAAATATTGGTTAGTGGAGATGTTAGTTTACAAGGGGAGGATCCCATTTTCCCATCTATGGAAGTAGACCTGAATGCAGATACTAAGCTGCTGCTTGATGTCCAAGATTTAAAATCTGAGGATGATATTATAGCTACCCAGCTTAACTCAGAAGATCTGTTTCCTGTTGCAGAGACTAAAACGAAGAGCAGCATTACAGAGGAGCGATGCTTTGATTTTACAAATGGAAACAAATCAGATTTAGCAGAAGTTGAAGTTTTGCCTCCTGACCAGCGAGTGAATTTTGAAGAGGTGCCAAGGATATTGCCAGGTAATGAAATAAGCGGGTCCACCTGCAGTTTGGATCTAGTTGAAGATGATGGTCATATTATTAAACATCCATCTTCAAATATCGTATCTTCTCCAACAAGTAATCATACAAAGTTGGAAGAAACTCTTTCTATTTTTGCAGTTCCTTGTGAGAAAGAGATGACAGTCAATGAGGCAGAAAGTCGAGAATCTTTGACAGAATTAGCAGCACAGAAGATAGTGGATCAACCTGAAATTACTTCTACTGATGTACAGTTGAACATGAACAGATCAGGTCCATGTGATCCTTCTGATTTTGGAATGTGGAATAATATGCAGCATTCATCTCTTAAGGAGAAAATCCAGTATAACTCTTCTATTAATGACCTGAAAACGGTGCCTGTATGTTCAGAGCTAGACTCTCAAATGTTATCTGGTCAGGGAATTAATCCAACAAAACGTGTCAGGGATCCATTTAAACCACTTATTCCCGAGTTCTTACCCAAGGCATCTAAAAACAATCTCGAGGAGATGCCACCTATGCCCCCTCTGCCTCCAATGCAATGGAGAACGGGCAAGGTTCAACATGCTTCCCTTGTTACACAGAGAGAAGACATAGAAGTAAACCTAGCCTCACTCCAACCTATACAGCCAAATAAACTTGCCGATAAGTCTCAATTTGGTTTCCCCACTTCTGAAAAAGAGACCTTGCCATATCAGAATCTATTTTTGCCTGTCATGGCTGTGGAAAGTAATATGCATCAATATTCTTCTGGGTTTTCAGTGGGAATGTCAGAGCAGCCTGTTGCTATTCCTTTTCAACTTCCTGTGATGGTAAATGAAGCAAATGGTCAATATAATTTCCTAGTTCCAGAACAAAGCCAAATCCAGAACCCTTTCTTATCATTACAGGACAGGCCTCCACTTGGATACGCTGTTGCTTTGGAGGGAGAAATGGTATTGAATCCAAGTCCATGCTCACCATCACTTCCTGCTGAATGTGTTGTTTCTAGGGTTGATCCGATTCTTCAACAAGAAGAACCAACTCAATCTCCAAGTGAATTAATGGAAGGTACCGGCTTAGAAGTTACAAAGGATAGACCTGAAGAATTGCATTTAGTTCTACCTGCAAAATGTCCAGTTTCTGGAGATGATCCCATTTCTCCTAAAGAGAAACCAACACAATCTCCAAGTCAGTTAATGGAAGAGTCTAGTATAGAAGTTAAAACTCTTGAGCAGTCTTCGATTAATCTGGAAGAAGATCCTTCAACCTCGCCCATGTCACCTCCTAGTCTAGAAATTGAGGAGACCAATCACAGCCTGCTACCTTCAGATGGAGAAATGGTGCTTCCATTGGTTAAATCTTCTCAAACACCTGAGTGTGATAATACTGAGATGCCAAATGGAAAACCAAAGAATAAGCGTCCTCTTCCCCAGGATCCTGTAATTGATCCTGTTGCTGCTCTTGACAAAAGCAGGGTAACAACAGTTTTCTTCTTCTCTTATAATGTACTCTTTATGTGGTCTTAAAATTCTTGCATGACACACTGCCTTTGAACCACTGCAGCTGAGGAAGGTCACCGAACGTGTTATGCCCCTCAGAGCACCAAAGGAAGATGAAAGAGAATCACTGTTAGAAATGATAAGAACGAAGGTTAAAGCTCACAACTCTTACCTTATACCCTTTTGTTTCTTGTATTTAAAAGATTAAAAAACATATATATACCCTTTTTTGTCAGTCCTTCAACTTGAGGCCTGCTGCAGTTCAACGACCACCCAGCATTCAGGGTCCAAAAACGAATTTGAGGGTCGCTGCCATCCTGGAAAAAGCAAATGCAATCCGTCAGGTCTATCCCTCACTCTCTGTTTATTGTAACAAGCTTGTGCTCCTCAACCCCTTCCCTCTTCCAGCACCAGCTAAGTACCAACTAAACTATTCTTCATTATTGAATTAGGCATTCGCTGGAAGCGATGAAGATGATGATGCAGATAGTTGGAGTGATTCTTGATCTTACTATGGAATGAAAAGTACCGGAACGAGCCATTCTTCCCTGTAACGAATAGGAAAACTACGTGATACAGTCATACAAAAGATTCTTTGTCCTACACTATGTTCATAGTATGTGATAATACTCTAGACAGCATATGTTCTTTCCCTAGTCCTCCCAATTCACACCTAGATGCATGAACATTGGAGCAGGCATACAGCGTAGCATCAATTCAGAGCCTTTTTCGGAGGTGAAACTCACTTCAGTTAGACTCAGGCTCAGTATCAAACATGACCAACAAACAACCTATCAACAATTTTTTTTCCTCTTCATATAAGAACGTGTATATTTGTGTTGTGGTTGTCGAGTTTTTGAGTTATCAATTTTGTAATCAGGTGATGTGGTAGTTTTTTCATAATTGCCTCATATATCATGTAGCTCATCTGTTTGTGTCCAATACAATACTATATATATACACTCGTGTGTAAAATACTTTGGATGTACAATATCCGGCTTTATTTTTTAATCAAAATGATATTAAATTGAAAATAATTTATTAAAATTAAAATTATATGCATTCAGAACAATTTATCTATCTGGGGTTGTATCGATAAGTGTATTGCTCAATTGTGAAGGCTTGATAAATGTGATAGGAGTGTATATGAATGGTGAATTGGTTTATCTTTAAACCTAAAAAAAAAAAAAAAAACAATTTTTAAAATATGTAATAGTATATTAAATATAATTACATTAAATTTATGGAAGGTAATTAACTATATTTTCAATTGAACAAATGTTGTTTTAAAAAGTGCTGAGTTTTCTTTCAATTCATTAATTACAATAATCAACATTTCATAATGTTAAAATCAAATCCGTATCAACACTAAAATGTGTTTCAATTTAAATTAATATCCTCTAAGTAAAGTAATTACCAAATTAGAATATTTAAAAATTCTTGTAAAATCGTATAATTACATATCATTGATGTGAGTAATTTAATTATAAATCTAATTTAATCAAATCAATTTGCTGTTGTTAAATTAAAATCTTAATCAATGACTTTGTTTTTTTTTTATTATTTATTATTGTTATCGAGATTAACCGCTTTACTTATAGAATATAAATATAGATGTTTAAAATTTGAATAAGATTTTTTTGAAAAAGAATGAATTAGATTAAATTAAAAAAATATACTGGTATATACAAATTAGTTTATTTATTAATTTCTATCTTTAATTATTAATTTTAAAAAAATTGAATAATAAATTATTTTATCACACAAACAAATGTACATGAATTGTATAATAAAATTATTATTGTAGAAGCCAACAACGTTATTATACATGATTGAATATAGTTAGATGATGATGTAAAATTATTTTATATTAGATTAAATTATAATTTTGATTTTTCTAATTTTTTAAATTTATGATTTTGGCCTTCTGAATATTAATAGTAATATTTGACCCCTCTAATTTTATAAATTGGTAATTTTAGTTTTGATAGATTATTAAGTTATTAAATTAATTATAAATTAATTAAAATAATTAGTTATTAAAATTTTAATTAATAATTATTAATAATCTTAATTCTCTATAATATTGTGCTTCTTTTTATTTATTTATAAACATCACATTAGGCTAATAGTCTTTTATTTAATTTATAATTAATTTAACATATCTAATAATTATAATTATTAGTTAATAATATATCAACCAGACTAAAATAGTCAATTTACAAAATTAGGAAACTAAATAATATAATTAAAAATTAAAGAAACCAAAATCATAGATTTAAAAAATTAGGAAAATTTTTACAATTTAACCTTTATATTATTTGTATAGCTTATTTTCTTAAATTATATATTTATTGATTTTGCTAAAAAAATAGACTTAAATACGTTTTTATTCACAATAAATATTCTATTTTTGTATATGTTCCTTAATGAAATTTTGTTTTATGTTGAGTTGTTAATAAAATAATTTTTTTATTTTTTATCTTTGATATTTTGTTTTAATTTCTGATTAATTAAAAAATTGTGTTTATTTCTTAATAAATTAACAAATTTATTTTAGTATGTATTAATAACAAACGGAAAATATTTATTATGAAACTATAACAAAATTTTATATTAAGGATTAGAACAAAAAATAAAATAATTATTTTATTTGTAACAAAATTTTATATTAAGGATTAGAACAAAAAATAAAATAATTATTTTATTTGAGACTTCTTGTAAAACAAAAAATTATTAAAATTATTAGAAATAAAATTATATTTTAAAAAATATACAATAACAAGTAACAAGAACGTTGTAGGAGAAAAAACAGCTATGAACGGCGCCTGATAGCTGTTTCTCTCTTTTTATCTCTGCTAAGTACAAAACTCCTTAATTCTTCTTTCATCATCTTCACATAGCATTGTCAAAAGCACAAAGGTACCAACTTTACATTCCGTATTGCAATTCTCGCTCTCTTCGTGTTCCAGTTCAATCTGAAACATGCCCTTGATTTTGTATTTTCAAAAGAAATATGAAAAAATCACCCCTTTTCATGAAACCCCTTTTGTGTTTTTTTTTTTTTTTTTGTCTCAGATACGAAGGGAGAAGAAAGCCCCAGTTTGTGGAATTGAGTCATGGAGAGTAGCAGTGGGAGAGAGAGCACGGGGGGGCGTGTGCCACTGTCAGGGGTGGTGGCAGATTGTGTCAAGCGGTGGTTCAAAGACACTCTAAAGGAGGCTAAGGCAGGTGATGTTAACATGCAGGTTTTGGTTGGTCAGATGTACTATCATGGCTATGGTGTTCCCAGAGATGCTCAGAAGGTCTGTTGCTTCTTTTTTTTTTTTTTTTATTATTATCGGGAAATGTTACTTGTTAGTATTGTTAGTTTTTGTTTGCGGGGATTCAAACTCGCGACCTCCCTCCATCCCTTCTGCCTTCACCACTAGACCAACCTTATATCTCTATTTTTTTTGGTTAGTTTTGGGTTTTGTTTGTTGCTGTTTCCTTGGATTCAGTCTACTTCATTGAAACTCTCATTGGATTGGTGTTGGTTTGTTTGTGGACAAAACTTATATACAGCTGTCAGGGGTTTGATTCCTGACCATGTGATTGGAGAAGACTCTGTTGGGAGAAACAAAATCCACTTATGTTTCGTAGAGGAGTTAGTTTCTGACTATCTGTTGGGGATATCCTTGGTACACAAAAAAAAAACTTATATGCAGTTTCTAAGGTGCTTTTGATGTTGTACTTCAATTAATTGGAGTTTTACTTTGGTAACCTATGTTGAATTTTTTAATGCGACTCTTTATTATGCAGATTATCAAAGTGAAACTCTAATTTTGATGGGCGAAAAACACCAAAAAGTACCTAAGAAACTGCATATAAGTTTTGTCCTTTGTTTGTTGGGTGTTGAATTTGGGGTTTCTAGTGCTTTGAGAAGTCAACGTAACTAGACCGAAGAAAGAAGAATTAGCTTTTGAAAAGAAAAAGAAAAGACAACTAAGGTACAGTTCTTTTAAGTGATTTTGGTGATTTCCGATCAAAATTGGAATTTTACCTCGGTATTCAGCATTGTCTTTAAAAGTCAAGCATTTGTTGTGTCAGTTTCTGATGTGGAATTTAAATTTTACTTGGAGAACAACACTAAAAGCACGTAAGGAACTTCATCTAAATATTATTGTAAAAAGATGAAGCGAGCATTTGAGTTTTTTCTGTGGTCCTAATACATGTATTATGCATATTCTGACATACACGCATTTATCATGCTTATATGCCTATCTACATGTGTCTAGAGTAGCAATATAAGATGTTCTATTAAGTGTAGATGTAATGGCTTGAAAAGTCTTTTTACTTGCAATTATGAGGTGAGGTTTTCTTCTTTTAAAAATGTCAAAACTCAATCATCGTGTTTTCAGATTTGTTGTTTTAATGTGTAGTGCACAAAAGTGGTTGCAGAAATGGATATAAAGAGTTTGTATTGTGAGATGTGGATTATATGGACCATTAATTGAATATAAAGAGCTATGGTGTAATTTTGAATGATGTGTGGAATGTAGATGTGTGCGTCTGTCTTTTTCTTTTGTTTCCAAGGCTGATGTTATTGGTTGGCGAATGAAGGGAAGAATTTGGCTGACTAAAGCGTCGAGGGTTAGGTCTTCAGTTTGGAGAGTTGGTGGTAAACGTCCAGGTAAATCCCCCCTTGTTGCTAGCAGAATATCATCTTTGTTTTCTTTTGTAATTTAGTGTGACTATTTTTCATTTTGGTGCATTTTTGTTAGGTTATAATGCAAGCGACTCTGAGTCTGACGAAGAAGAAGATTCTTAAACAGACTAAATTTGATTTCAAGTCCAAAATTTGAAAGGTGACTTTATCCTGATCCCTGAACCCTTTCTTCGTGTTGCTAGTGATTTTACCATTGAGGCTTGTGCTCATGTGCCTTATTTCTTCCTATTTAGATTGTTGTGTGTTTTGTATCAAGTAATTCAAATTTATTTCTGACTTGGGAGTGTTATGTCCTATTTTCTTATTAGTTGTATCTGTGTCATCTTTGAGAATGATGGGTTTTTCACATTAGTTCAATTGTGATTCCAGTTCCACAGTATTTCTTAAGCAACATCTGATTGATGATGGGTTTTATGTTCTGAGATCCAGAAATATGTTTTGGCATGTGATGTGACTTCTCTACATGAGTATATTAAGAGTTTATGTATAAGTATTTTGTTTTATTATGATTACTTTCTCTTGGACTTGAAAGGTTAACATGGATTACATGTCCTCTTTTTATTTTGTATGTTGTTCCCCCTATCTACAGTGTTGTGCTTGTAAAATGAGATGTAATTGATCACATTAAAAAAATGAGACATAGTAAAATGTACAGACTGCTAACTTGCCAAGATGCTAAGCTTATCCTCTATCGCTTTGTATATAATTTGACTGTTGTCTATATTCTTGGGAGAATAAGCTTTCAATATGCGGTTTAAAAGATATAGATGACGTTACAATGCAACAATTAATCTGGTGATTGAGTTGGTTATGGCACTTTCTTTTTAACCTTCTTGAAGTTTGATAGTGTTACTGAGAAAGTCTGCTGAAAGTTTTTAAGTTAGATCATTAGCAAGGGCTGGGATGGGGGAGCATATAGATTTTGGGATCAACATACTCAATTCGATCTTTATTTGCACAAAGTGGGAGGACAGCGTTGAAGAACAATATTGCATCTTTGTCCTTCAATGTTGATAAATATGAAGTCATGGCCAGTTTACCATGTTTAAATAGACTATAATGTGCTGTGGCGAAATCTGTGCAGTGTGAAACAGCAAAGCAGGAGTGTAGATAAAATCATTTTTTTTAAGCCTCCACATAGCATCAAATGAACAAAATACGTAAGGAATTGGGAAATGCAATATACTGATATTAAAGTACAATGGAAACTAATGTGGTAGGATAACTGGCCTGAGCCATTGTTCCAGAATACATCATTTTGAACAATATATGTTTCCTGAATTGAGCTAATGGATTTTTTTGGAAGGGTTAACTTAGCATTGTAGTGCTTCACATTATAACAGACCATTCTTGATTGACATATTAAACTGTCATTCTTTTTAGATTGATCTTGTGCTCCTTTGTTTTGTAGGTAGGTGTGGCATCCTGCTTCTTCATAGCCACCACATATGTTCTTGTGACTTCCAGTTATCATTTTGCTTCCTGATCTGTGTATGATATGTTACATCATTTTTCTGAATCAAGGAAAAAGAAAAGGAAATATTATTACTTTTTGAGAAAATTGTTGCTTGTTAATTGAGGGGCATTTTCCCTTTCCTTGACACATCACCATATCATGCAATTAGAATAGGAAAGTATATAATACTTTCTAAATCCGAAATGCAGATTCAGGCTTCCAAATGATGTTTATCCAAGTTTTAGATATTTATTTGTTTGGTTTCATGGCATGCTACATTCTATGCTACCTTCCAAATGACTGGTAAATGACTGTTACCACCCAAGACTAATATATAAATAATCAAAAGATTGCCAAGTGGATGTATTTCCTGTGCCATTATTGCACTACTCAAATAGTATGAGCTAGGGGAACAATGGGCAGGGTTTGATCCTTACAATCTTAAACATACCACCCAAACCCCCCTACCGGTTTGGAATTGAAAGAAAATTGAATTACTGGGTTGAGTTTTTTTTGGGGGGTACATTTGTGGCATTGAAGTTTGAATATATACTATCCATCCCATACTTAAACTCTTGACCACTTAATTATTAGGTAGAGTTAACTTGGTTTTAAAACTTAACTAGTACAATACAGTATCAGTGTGGACACACGGGTAAGTCATAAAATAAAATGTATAATATAATTATATATATTTAATTGTAACTGTTTAAAATATAATATAATTGTATATATTTAGTTGTAATTTTGTAAGACTAAGTAAATAAAAATTAAAACTAATAAAGGTTGTATATCTTTTGAAAATAAGAAAATGGATGGCTGAAAGATATTTAATGTAAACTAAAAGTATTTTAATTTATGATATCATTAATAAAATAATTTAAATTAATTGACTGTTCTATAACAAAGAATTAAATTATTATTTTATAATATATATTAACTAAATGTTATTATTTTGGTAAACAAATTATTTATATTAAAAATGTTGAAGAATAAAATAAAATGAAGAATAAGAAAATTACAAAAACTGAATAATATAAAATACATTATTATCAATATTTTTTACCATTTTTTGATGATGCACAAAATTGAAGCGTCACAAAAAAAAAATTTGAACACACATAACTCTTACAAAGATAGTTAAGACAACTTTTTATATAAAAAAAACTATAAGATGTAGTAGTTTATTAATGACAAAATGGATGTGTAACAAAAATAAGAAAAAGAAAGAAGTGAAATTTAATAAAAAAAAAATTATGATAACATAACTCTCTTGAAAGTAGACTTTAACCATTTGATCTACTTAAGGTTCCATTTCTTGTCAAATATGTAGTAACTAATAATATCTGCATGGTCATAAAATCAAATGTATAATATAATTGTATATATTTATAATATATATACATTAATTGAATGTTATTATTTTGGTAAACATAAATTATTTAATATTAAAAATTTTAACCAAAAGTATTTTAATTTATGATATTATTAATAAATAATTTAAATTAATTAACTTTGATTATCGTATAACAAAGAATCAAATTATTATTTTATAATATATGTATTAACTAACTGTTATTATTTTGAAAATATAAATTATTTAATATTAAAAAAAGAAAATGGATGTCTAAAAGTTATTTAATGTTAAGTAAAAGTATTTTAATTATGATATTATTAATAAAATAATTTAAATTAATTAATTTTGGTTGAATGTTATTATTTTGATAAACATAAATTATTTAATATTAAAAATGTTAAAGAATAAAATAAAATGAAGAATAAGAAAATCAGGAGTTATAAGAAACCTTAAACACGCGCTTCAACTTGTCAAGCTTTGAACAAGAGAAGGGCAATTTGGTAAAAATAGCACGGGACAAAAACAACATTTTGGGGTCCTATTAACATATCTCATTAACTTACCCAAAATATGATACTCAAACAAATTAAAATGTACAACAATTAAGTTATTTTTTTACAAAAAAATGAAACTTAACTTGATTTTTTCACTACTTAATGTTGACGGTCATTAAGTTAATTTTACAAAAAAATGAGATCCAACTTGATTTTGTTATTACCTAATATTGTTATGATAAAAATTTCAGAGTAACAGATATATCTATATTAAACAAATGTTATTATTTTGAAAAATATAAATATTTAATATTAAAAAAAATGAGATAATGGATGTCTAAAAGTTATTTAATGTTAACTAAAATTATTTTAATTTATGATATAATTAAATGAAATAATTTAAATTAATTAAGTTTGGTTGTCTTATTAATTGAATGTTATTATTTTGGTAAACATAAATTATATAATATTAAAAATGTTAAAGAATAAAATAA